>CABHPP010140355.1:7722-35521 GCA_902168425.1 Peromyscus attwateri
GGGAGATTCTCTCTCTCTCTCTCTCTCTCTCTCTCTCTCTCTCTCTCTCTCTCTCTGTGTGTGTGTGTGTGTGTGTGTGTGTGTGTGTGTGTGCGCGCACACACACACACAGACACACAAAAAAATATTACAAGTAAGTGTCTTATAAATACAGACCCTAAAACTTTGAATAAAATACTTGTCTCAAGTTTTATTACTAGTTCCTTTTTTGTTCCTATTTCTTCCTAACCTACTCTTAGGACAATATTTGTATAGGAATTTATTTCTTCAGATATTCTGAACATTTTCATTTTTCATACAAGCTGTAATACTATGTACTTGATGGCACTTTCTCATGTCTGTTAGGTACATTTGTTGTTCAGATGAATTTGTGTGTTGAAGTGTGATCCTAATTAGTCTGATTAAATAAAACCTAGAGTCAGATATTAGGGTGAAAGCTGAAAGATCAGAGAAGCAGAGCAGCCAGCCACCAGAGACTTCTTACCTCTAACAAGTCTCAGACTGAATGGGTGGGAGCCTGTCTTTACAAATTCTCAGACTGAATGGGCCCGAGATCCTGTCTCCACCCACTTTATATCCCTGTCTCCACCTCCCTAGTGCTGAGATTAAAGGTGTGCACCCTGCTCTGTTTCTCTTTTAGAATGGTTCAATCTTCTATAACCCAGCGTAGCCTTGAACTCCTGATCTTGCTTCCTCCTCCCAAGTGCTGGGATTAAAGGTGTATGCCACTACTGCCTGGCCTTTATGGTTAACTAGTGACTAGCTCCACCCTCTGATCTCCAGGCAAGCTTTATTTGTCAAAACACAAACAAAGTATCATACAATAGTGTTCAAAGCTTGCTCTTTGAGTTTTGTACAGATGATCTGTTTATTATCAAAATAGAGTACTGAAGTAACATAGTATTAGTATGCATTAAAATGTGTCTTTCTTCTAAAATCTATTAGTATTTGCTTGTGTATATACCATTATTGGGTGCATGTAAACTTACTATGTCTTCTGATTAATTAGGGCTATAATTAATGGTCTATGACTTTATCTTCTGATATAGCTCACCTAGTTTATTTTTGTGTGACTTGGAGTTCAGTTACCTCTGCTTTTGTTTTATTTCTATTTGCATAGAAAATATGTTTTCATCTTTTAACACTTTACTTCTGACCCTCTACATGTAGTATATCTTCTATAAGCAGTATACAGTAGATTCCTGGATCCTGTCCTTTTGGGGGACAGCCTAGTACCTCAGTGGCCTATTCCAACATGAAGCAATAATAGATAGTCTAGCATTGGGCAGGTAGACATCTAGTGTCTATGGGTGCCAGATTCATGCTTATCATTAAAAATTATGGCTTATCATAAAAAATTATGGCTTATCATTTTAAACTCATGGGTCTAAAATCACTGACAAATAGGCTAGAACCTTATGAGCTGTGGCTCCAGGTCCAGGAAATCCATTGACCTTTTCTGTCCTCCTCAGGGACCTGTTCATATGGACTCATACCATATACACATGAATTAAAAATTAAATAGATTTTTAAAACAGAACCGTTTAAATTCTCGAACAATATCCTCACACTAGTTACCCAAAACAAACCAAAGGTGGAAAGATGTTTCATTTAGCATCACCTGAATATCCTTAAAACAGAGGGCTTCCTTTTAGCAACTACAGAATATTCCAATCTGTATACCAGGTTTCTGATATCTCAATAGCAACACCAGTTGCCTAAAGCAAGCCTTTCTCAGCCATAATTTAGGTAGTGTCTTTTGCAGTTAGTCACAAACCCAGATATTCTGTCATTACTCAACATTCATTCATCTAATGCCTCACAACTAAGGAGTTAACAAGGTATGGCAAACATAATAACAGTAGTTAGACCAGAAACAATTCTACATTCTTTGTATAAAAAGCAACCTTAGGATAATTATGTCCATTCAAAGTTGCAATGTTAAATAACTTGTCAGGAAATTCAGACCTACTGAGAATTGGAAACATGACTTAAACTATACTCTAAAGCACCTCGTGAATGGCACTGTTATCATCCTCATTATCCATAGTAAAATCTCCATCCCCACTGGGAAGGGAAGTAAATGATCCAAACTGGTGGTGGCTCCACCAGAGAGATAAAGAGTTAGAGGTGATTTAGACATTTAAGATTATGTTATGTCAGATAGGTTGTCTGGGGCATCAACAGCCACTGTCATCTTGATTAGAAATAGATCCAGGCAGAGAAAGAGTAGTTTGAAAGACATCGATGCATTTTATATACACATATTATATGATACTGGGACAGAAATTCCATGTCCTGTTCTTTGCAGTGCAGTGGGTTCCATGTTCCTCATAGATCTGGTGCAAGCAGGAGGTCTGGTGAATTCCTCCCTATGTCTGCAAGAGCACACAAAACTGTCAAGAGAGAGACCTCCAAATGCAAGAGTTGAACCCTCCCTTCTGCACTCTGTTCCCTGCACCGGCAAACCATAGGGAGCAATTAAAGCTTCCTCTTTGCATGTTACTCTCACAGGCAGGCTGAAGTTTCCCACATGCCATGTTTTCAGGGAACACACATCTGTATCACTGGAAGGCCTTGGGATGGATGTGTTTCCCTCATATACTCTTGAATTTTTGCATTCTCTGAATGCTATTAGCTTTCCTGAGACTGTTTCTTTCCAATGGCCCTGAATCACAAATGAGCTACTTGGCTTTCTAAAACACATTGCTGGGAGACTGACATGCCCAAGGCCACGAGTGGGTATTAAATCAATGTCAGGCTTCGCACTTTTTCATCAGATTCAACCTCATGATAAAACATTTTAGCTTGAAGATATTTTTGTGCTTTGAAGGGTACCTTTCAAATTCTCACTAGTAAAGGAGGTGGCAAAGGGAAATGCCACAGAATGTACTTCCATATCTATGTGTACAGAAAGTGAACATGAGACTGTATCAATGGTTGCCTTCTGTTAGTTGCTGAGCATAATGGAAGCATCCAGCATTTAGTCAAGGATGAAATTATGCTTAAGAGACTGACGTTTGCTGGGCTAGTCCACTATTTACTACAGTACATGTTATAGCTATTACAGTGTCTTTGTAGACTTAACGAATGCCAATTCTTCCTTTGCTTGTTCCTTCAAGATCGAGACAGAGCATAACACCTGAAATGATAGACTTTTAATATTTTAATGAGTCCAGTAATTAACTAGGAATTAAAATTTTCTCTCTGTAATTGTCCATAATTCAAGTATCTAATTTTGACATGAGGTGACAGTGTCTCTGGCTACAAAAAACTACGTTTGTTCTGTGCCTCTACTGTCCATCAAGGCAAACCTATCCATGTCACTAAATGGTCCATATCCATTGAATGAACTGGAAAGCAACTTCCTGATGTTGAGGGTGGTTCATGTTAACAGGAGGAGGAATCTGGTCTTGCCACCATATTCAAATTGTTTTCTTCTTCTGGGTTGGCAGGTCCTCCTCCTTTGACTCTCCAGTTTCAGCAGGTAGTTCAGGTTCAGGAATCGATGAAAACCCATTAGAATACCCTCATTGCTGACATTTATTCTCCCTAGGATATACTTAGCCTAGCTGTTATAATGGAATGCACCTGTGCCCCAAAAGCCAACTCCAAGTCTGCTTTCCCACCCTGCATTCCCCAACTAGTCAGTTCTGAGTGCAATTTTATTGTCAGCACCTTTAACACACAATATCTAACTCGAATCACTTTGGAAAAGTTAAGGTAAAGGACCTATCTGGTAGGTAAGGTCCTGCCTCCTGTGATGATTAATTTTATCCTCAGCTACTGAGCTAAGCCAGGCTCCTGAACCTCAACACTGAAAGCACCAGTATTCTATGGCTCTATGAATGTGTTTTTTAAGATGAGAACAACATTAAATCAGTAGCTTCTAATAAAACAGCTTCCCTCTCTTCCTGTAGGTGGGTCTTATCCAATCACTTGATGCCATAAAGAGAAAGACTTATCTCACCAGAAATGGAAATTCAGCCGGCATACATCCTTCAGCTTGCCAGAGAATCTGGGAAGCTTTGCCCTGACCAGGCTGATCATGCATGAGTCTCTCTTTATCTCTGTGAGTATGTCTGAATTTACATAGCCAACTTTTTGTTTCTCTGAAGAACTCTAATAAACCTCTTTAATTAGAATATTGAACTTTTAGTAAAAAGTTTAAGGTTACACTGTGTACTCTCAAATACAGAGAATCAGTACAGAATTATACAAATAATAGTCATCACCTATGTCTATTTCTGAGATAAAATTAAATTTAAAAACCACTCCACCAATTTACCTAATGAGACTAACAATTGCATTGAAGGTTAAGCTGCTAGACCTGGCCCGAAAACCCACATTCAGGTATTTAACAGGGTCTAAAGGACTATGACTCATCACACAGGAAGGGGCTGTTTTCTTCCCTATCAGTTAAAGTGATATATTATGCTATTATTATTATGCAAAACAGAACCAGAATGATTTCCAATTAAATTGGAAAACATTTCAGTCTTGATTGTTGTGAAAGGATTCTCATTCTATTAAGTGTTGTCAGCAGCCTTAAAAAAGTTTGTAAATGACAGGGAAAGTTAGATCTGTAGCATAAAGGCAGGGATTGCATACAAATAAAGCGTGAGCCCTCTTATTTCTTTCAAAGGAAACATCTTCCAATCACACATTCTATCATAAAAATTCACAAGGCATGATGAATTAGAAACAAATTGCATTGTCACCAAAGTAATAGGCTGACTAGATTATACCTCCAGTATGAAAATTATGCTAGATACACAAACATAAAGCACGAAGAAGCTTCTTTGATGTCAAAAAGGTAAAAGTAGTAAATACCAATTACTGTCTTAACAGTCAAGCTTAAAGCTTTTACATGACAATTAGGTGTCTTAGAAATCCTAATGACTACAGTTAGAAAGGGAAAACTCTTTCAAAAACTGCAGATTTATCCTCCAGGTTGGATGTGTCCTCAATTTCATAATATGACATAAAAGAACTTATCGTGTCAAGAAGACAGATTATTTCAAAGTTGAAGTAATGTTAGTTTCTCAACTGATCTTACTGTGTCCCATTGTCTTTGGCAAAACATTGTCGGCTGGTCTGTTTTAAGCTAGTGTGGAACCATTGAATTTTGGATGGAAAGACATAAATATGAGCAGGAGAGACAGCTAAGCAGGTACGAGCACTGCTAACCAAGCAGGAAGACCCGAGGTGGAACCCCCAGTACCCATGTAAAAAGCCAGATGTAGTGGTGCACAGCCTGCAACTCTGGCACCAGAGCAAATGTGGTCACCAGGGTTTGGTAGCTTAGCCTTGCTCCATAATCCATGAGAGATCCTGAGAGACAATAAAGCAGAGCAGGATACCAATGTCTTCTGGCCTACACACGCGCGTGCGCACACACACACACACACACACACACACACACACACAGGTACACACATATACAGACATACAAATGCACATACACAAACACACACACATGTACATACACAGGCATTAAAAAATAGATAAATATAAACAGTTTTCCAGTCAAGTTGTAAGTATACAATGGCATTAACATATACCACTATATGGGCCGAAGACCCTTAGTGTCTCTCTGTTGTAAATATGTAATTAGTAGGACTGGACTGAAATATTTTGTTCAATAATACAGAAGGATGACATTTTGACAGTTTAATCTACTACTTTCTATTAAGACTTTGCTCTGACAATTATTTGAGTTGACACATGCTAATATCTATTTCCTGGATAAAACTAATGGAAGCATAACTCTCTAAATAATCATAAGGATCATGCAACTTTACAACATTCTTTGTTTTATGAAGGGCTTAAGCACATATTGTCTCAACCATGTATCCCAGTTTCAATGTATTTGGATTTATCATTTTTACACTTATGATAAGCAATAGATTTCCAAAAGTCAAAAGACTCAGACCTGATCACAAGATCTCATGAAAGCAAAATGGGTGAATATAATAGACTTATCCACAGTGTTCATGGCTATGTGTAACTTTCTGGTTTTTTCTCAAAATACTACCAGACAAGCAAAATACCAGGCACCCCCTGCTAACCTTAGCATAGTATAATACTAAATGTTTTGAAGGTGAATTCTTAGCAAGCATGGCTACAGAAAGCATGCTAGACATTTAGAAAAAAGGCAATGATTAATGGTATGGTTTATATTTTTTCCTTATCTGAAAAACAAATTATTTCTACAATGTAATGTCACACTTTACTGATTTTATTTTCTACCTGACAGGCCAAAATTGAGGTGATGATGAGAAGTCTTCTCAAAGAGACAAATTCAGAAAAAAAAACAACAAAAAAACAAGAACTTATGCCTATGTTTGCACAGTTCTAGCTTCAGGAAGATACTTTTCTCACTATTTCCCTGGCTTTTTCTCTTATATGAAGTGCTATTTTGCACCCAGAATATAAATCATCAAGTAAAAGGCACCTTCCCTTCTCAAGGCTGTTCTCAGTAGTTAAATATCTACAGTTAATTTCTCAGTTCAGGGATCCATACATGAGATTACTCACAACTAGAACACACTGTTTGAAAGTAGCTCTTGCTCTCAGCAGCATAAAGTGATTCATAATTATCACTTACTCTAGAGTGACTCATTTTGTAGACAAACAGCAATGAATTCATCCCTTTTTCTGCCCTTTGGTTCCTATTGTTTCCAGTGCTGAGTAAACATGAGAGTCTGACAAGCCTTATCCATGTCTGCGTTGATTTATGCTCCTGTCAATCATTTTTAATGATGTGTTTGAATTGGAAAATGAGATAAATGGATGTTTATAAAAATTTAGAACTTATTGTCAAATTATTTGTTCAAATATTTGTCCTATTGAGCTTATCTAGTAAGACCAACAAATAGAAATATCAAATGTAGACTGTTTACTCCATAGTTCCCTTGTTCTCACACTCCCACAAGGTGTCCTTCTGACTTATGCAAAAATCAAGCCTCATCCAGGTAATTGACGCCATGAACCTTAAAGAAATGAGACTTCCTGCAAGATGAATGAGCTCTTCCTGCAAAGCTTCCAGTGAACACGCCGAGTGTGACGGATGGACCCACATTTAACGGTTCCCCAGAGTCCCCCGCTGCCTCCGTACTCTCCCCACTCTATATTCTTTTTATTTCCTCAAGAAACTACTTTACTGAGAATATTAACCACAACAACTGCTTTTCTCCCCACTTCTGCAGCCGCCTTGTCACAGCTACATCGCAGCAGGAGGGAGGGGAAAGCTTCCCTGCTGACCGACCTCCATCCTGTGACATCATGCGCTTCCTTTTAGTCTCCTTGTTTAGCAGTTGCACATGAACTCATGGATTTGGTCATGTGCTCATGAAAATGCCAGGGTTCCTTCCTCTACACTTACAAAATGATGTTCTAAACATGTTTTTATAGATTACTTGAAATGATATAAGTAGAAACTTTGATCTGCTCTAATGTTCACTTTCCCCAACTCTCTGCTGTTCTTGTCTCTTCAGTAAAACCTTGAAGACCAATAATGTCATTTTTTTCTTTCCCACAGACACTGAAGTGTGAAGAATTAGCTACATTTAGAATCTGCATGCTGTCTTGGTAGAATGCACCAAACATTTGATATTTATTCTCTTACCCCTCTGAAATAGCCATTTTGATTGATTTTAATGTACTCATTAATTTTCCTGGGATTTAGAGACCATAGATAACATTTACTTTTGTCTTAAAGTTATCTTTCATCCAATTGCTATATTCCTAATTGCTACATTCCATGTTAACTAATACTCCCAGAAAAAAAAATGCTGCATGAATGTTAAACATTCCACAAGGTGGGAAAGCTAAAATGCTGCAGATCCAGAGTCAAATTATCTTGAGATCCCCCTATAAACAGCCATTTTCTTGTGCATATGACCTAACATCCTGATAATAGGCAAATCCTTTTGGAATGTGCAAACAAACTTCTAGTGTCTGAAGTTCTTAGCAGATCCTTACTTGTTTAATATGAACTAATGTTTTCACTAATGGATTTGAGAGGTGTTTTGATTTATGACTGTCTTTGTTTTGTAACTATAAAATCTTCTTCAAACTGTTGCACTGTGAGATATGGTATTTGAGGTAACCCAAATCTGTGTTCCTGGGCCATGCTCATTTATGTTTGGCTCTGGAATAAGATACACCTATTCCTTTTGAAGAGAGAACATTAGAGTAATTTTACAAGTCCAAACTTCCTTGTGTCTGTATGCCACAACAAAAAGACAGACTGAGATTAAAAAAAAAAAAAAAAAAAACCCTTACTGGACAATCAAATGAAACCTTAAACATAATCCTTTTGTACTTTTGTGCTGCTTCTCAGTTTGAAGTGTTTGCACCTAAAACAAATGAGAGCACCTTCAAGAGTTCTTTCCTCAGTCATTTAGAATTTAGGATATCTATTTTTCTTTAGTTTAAAATCATTACATATTTCATTTTAAGTTATTAAAATCATAGTTAAACAAATATAAAAATTATGATCATTCCCAGTATATTGGATATATATGAGATTTAAAACTGTTATGTGCTTTCTGTGTGTGTGTGTGTGTGTGTGTGTGTGTGTGTGTGTGTGTGTGTGTGTGTGTATGCATGCTGTGGAATGTTCTGTATGCTGTGAATATGTGTTGCTCTGATTGGTTGATAAATAAAAACCCGATTGGCCAGTAGTCAGGCAGGAATTATAGGTGGGATTAAACAGACAAGGAGAATTCTGGGAAATGGAAGACTAAGTGAGTAGACGCCAGCCTGCTAACCAGGGAGCAGCATGTAAGGGCACACAGGTAAAGCCACTGAACATGTGGCAACATAGAGATGAACAAAAATGGACTGAGTTTAAATGTAAAAGCTAGTCAGTGGTAGGCCTGAGCTAATGGCTGAGCAGTTTTAATTAATATAAGCTTCTGAGTGATTACTTTATAAGTGGCTGCAGAGTCCGTGGGGCTGGGAAGGACCAGAGAAAACTTCAGCTACAAATGGCACCCAGATGTGGTGGCAACAGTTTCTACCTGAAACCTGAGAAAACTTAAGGAAAAAAAAAAAAGATTCTAAAATGGAGCCAAAAATAGGTTCCTGCTTCATGTCTCATATGGTCCGTGAGACACTGCAACATGCAGGCTTGTTCTATGACATGTTCATGGCGTGTGAGCTTGACCTGCAACATGACAGATTTCCACCGCCATACACAGAGGCATCTCCAAGCTGCACATTACGCTGAGTGGTGGATTTAGCTTTTGCTAGTACAGACAAAAAAGATAGATAGATAGATAGATAGATAGATAGATAGATAGATAGATAGATAGATAGATAGACAGATAGACAGACAGATAGATAAAGAGGTTTCTGGACTACATGCTGCTGGATGGAAGCATAGACCCACTGCTTCCCAGAGTCAGTGGGAACATGGTTCCCAGAGCTGGCTGTAAACATAGTTCTGCCATGTTGGGAAGCTGAGGTGGGCAGAGAATGTTGCAATTTAAAGCAATAGATTCACAATAAAATAGATTCAGATGAAATAAACCTCTAAATGGTTTACACTGTGTGTAAAAATGTACATAGGCTTTAAAGAAAGAGAAAAAGGAACATAGACAGTTATATTAAAGAAATGGAAAGTTTTAAAAAATAAAGTCTTTAAAGAGAAAGTAAAAGTAATATAAAAATAAGCCATATAAGATGGATATTACACATAGAATATGGAATGTTTTGTCTTTGGAATTTTTAACTGCAGAAAGATATTTGATTGTAAAAGCTACTGAGTTAAATCAATATATATATTTTAAAGGTATCTCGATTTCAAATTTCATGTCTAAGGATACGTTGCTTTGGAAAAGAGGTTCTGCTTTAGTTTCCACAGAAGATGAGAACCTATGGATTGCTTCCAGGCTAATATGGTTTGACCAGCCAAGACCCCCTGAAAGGTCTCTGATGACACCATGGTCCAGATGATCCAACATCGAGAATGGTTTCAAGGCAACTGGCTCAGACAATGCAGCCTCACAGACTATTTCAGTCAGGACTTGACCATAATTCTTAATTTTCTCAGAATCCCCATAAGAATACAGCACCTTTATCAGCAGGAAATAGCCTAGAACACTATGCCCACATTCCCAAAAAATGGATTATGGATGTTTGTCTTTGCTTAGGTTGTTGGTTACAAATTGTTATTGGTCATAGTCAATCTCTTTCTAAAAGAAAAAAACGGGAATATGATATAGAAATATAGGATATAGATATGATAGTGTGAAAGGGTAGATTAATGAACCTACTTTTAAAGAGCAACAACTTGTCTAAAAATGTTTTACATTGCTATGAATTTTAGTTTATTGATACAAATTTAAAGTTAATTTTGTTATACTGTATATATATTTCTATTCTTGTTTAAGATATTATGTTTATGCAGCTCATTTAAAATTGTAGTGTATAATTAAGACATAGATTAATAATTAGTCATCTATGATAATCAAACTTATAGTCATGTTAGTTAAGTTTTCTGGGTATAAATAGATATCATTATGTTAATCTAGGTGATTGATAGATGATAGATATTTCTTTTTATATTGAGATACATACAGAATAAAGTGTCCTTGGACCAATTTTAAAATCTAAGCCTAGTACCTTGAAGCAAGATCCTATTTCTTACTATGGACTTTATTTTTTCCTTGAGGAAATTTCACAAACAAGACTTTCAGTTGACTTACAGTGTAAATACTCCAACTTCACATACAACTCTTGTGACCTAGAGATTTATCTTATCCACTCCAATCCTGCTAAGTTACCTCAGGCACTACCAATTTTCTCATTGAAATTCCTAGGCAAGCCTTTGAAGATGAAAGCTTCATAATTGACTAAAATCTTTTATATGACTGTTAAAAAAATACCATAGAGTGTGACTGTCCATTGAGAAACCCACACTTCCACTCTGGGGTATGTCTTGCACTTTCCCCAAACACCTGCTTCCATTAACCCCATTTCTGAGAATCATTTAATAAACTCTAAATCTGGCTCACACTGGTCCACCCTGAAATCCTTTTCCATAGTGAAGTCAAGTTTTCAGTTGCACCTGAATTGAGCGCCCCCCCCCCACACACACACAGGATAAGGAAGCTGCAGCATGGAACTGGGCTAGCCCCTATTGTCACCAACATAAATCATGGGTCTTTTGATGACATCATATCCAATATGAAGAAAACAACCACACAAACTCAGCCAGAGCAGGAGCATCCCATCTATAACATGAACTTAGTCTTTGTTTCCATAGCATAGTTACATCTACAAAGACCTTGACATACATTAGCTATTTTCAGTTCTGACATTTGGTTTATTTCCATAGTGTAGCCACGCCCACAGAGATAGTGACATAATGATCAGAAAAAAGTATTTTCTGGCCTCAAATACAAACACAGAAGCTAAAAATGTGACTTAACTTAGATCTATAAGCTCAAGTGTATATTAGTAGAAAATATAGATTTGGGATACGTTAATAGACTGAATTCACAATACTAAAGTCAAAATATATGCCAGCTAAACTCATAGACTATATTTACACCTGTTAAAATTTTGTTTTGAGGCTGGGCGGTGGTGGCAAATGCATTTTATCCCAGTACTCGGGAGGCAGAGCCAGGCAGATCTCTGTGAGTTCGAAGTCAGCCTGGTCTACAGAGCGAGATCCAGGACAGGCACCAAAACTATATGGAGAAACCCTGTCTTGAAAACGCCCTACCCTAAAAATTTTTTTTTGTTTGGAAGCTGGGAATAGCTGATGTTTTTCATGTGAGAGATAAAGGTAGCATGTTTTACAACATTACAAAATTAAGTCACACAAATACTACCTGGTGAGATAAACCAGATTCTGACACAAAGACAGAATATTGCTCATTGCCTGAGGGGAAAAAACTGACCTTAACAACTGCATGATGCCTCAGATCAGTGAATTTTAAGTTGTGATAAAAATACCTTCCTCAAAGCTCTCAAAAGATGTTCTCCTGAGACCCATGTGTGAATGGGCTTTTAACAAATTTCTCTCTTGCCTTCAAATTATAAACACCGCTCCTCACACCACATCTTTAGTCCAATGTTTTCTTTAGGAGCAGCTGAGGAGACTCTTCCTAATGTCCACTGCAGATGAGCAACGAGAATTTCATGAACCAATTCGTTAATGTGTCTGGTGTGTGCTTGCTTGTCCTCCCAAGTTCTCCTCCTGGAAACCGAGTTAACAGAGTTAAGAGCATTCATGGTGAGTTTTCTGCATGTAAGTGTGACCAGGATCCAGATACACTTTCCCAAAGTGTGTCATCCAGAAACCCAGAAAACAGCCACACAAGCCTTAAAAAGCATGTAAAGAAATCCACTCACTCCTTGTCCCCTGAAGGAACCCTTAATCTTCACTGACCTTTCTCAGTAATTGGACATGGGACTCTTATTTAAAAGCAAGCCTGTTACTTTCCTAGTCCCAACACACACAAATACACACACACACACACACACACACACACACACGCCTATCTTTTGTTTTTCACCTGTCATTTGTTATATTGGATTTTACTATGAATGAAGACATAACAAAAATCTTTCTTTCCCTTGTAAAGCAACACACTATAAATTGGTCATATAGAAGCTTATGTTGCTGCTTAGAAGCATTCAAATTAAGATGAAGTACATTTACTTAATCAATTCACGGTTCTTTTAAACTTTTTTATTATCGTATTTGTGCGTGTGTGTGTGTGTGTGTGTGTGTGTGTGTGTGTGTGCTGAGTGTAGGCCATTCGAGTGCAGGTGACCATGGAGCTCAGAAGATGTTGGATCCGATGGATCTGTAGTTATAGGCAGTTGTG
The DNA here is from genome assembly GCA_902168425.1 of Peromyscus attwateri. Classification (NCBI taxonomy): domain Eukaryota; kingdom Metazoa; phylum Chordata; class Mammalia; order Rodentia; family Cricetidae; genus Peromyscus; species Peromyscus attwateri. The sequence goes on from CABHPP010140355.1 coordinate 20,574, forward strand.
ACTATGTGGGTGCTGGGAACCAAACCTCAGTCCTCTGGAAGAGAAGTAAGTGCTCTTATTCATTGAGCCATTTCTCATCTCCAGTGTTGCTTCTCAACATAAAGAGATTCCACAGGCTGCACTCTGGAAAGTGGAAGGGGAGAATCAAAAGTCTAATTCAAAGCTAGCCTGGGCTGCATGAAATTTTGTCCTAAAAGGTGAAAGGAAATTCAGTATGACTACTACAGCCATCCAATCTGGCTACAGTTTTGAATCTCCAATGCGGCAGTGTGGGAGGCAACTCAAGAAGAGGCGGCAGGTGGACGGTCTTGAGGACAGAGCCTCTGGTAAGGACTCTTGTCCCCACTGCAGATGGCAGTGCTTATTCTGTGATTGAGTTACTGAACTAGGGAGCCCACCTGCCTTGCTTGCACACTCTCCTCTATCCTGTCACAGCCATTCATGCTCCACAGCACCATGGTCATTTCCAGACACCTCTTTATATATCACTAAACTTCTCTGCTCCAGAAGCAATAGCTGAATCAGCCTCCCTTCTTTACAAATTACCTTGTCTACTATACTCTGCAATTGCATTGGAAAACAAGCTAAGAAAAGACCATGAAGTCAAATAACTGAATGGCTCATTGACTTTGAATGGCACCAAACTCCAGAAAAATCTTTTTTTAGATAAAGCAATACAAAATGTCTTGGGTATTTGACTACAGAAGTGTCACAGAGTTGCAAGAGACTCAGTTCTATGTTGGTGGCATCTGTTTCTCTTCTATAGCTCTATTATGCTGCAGAGTTTAAATGTTTATTTTACTCAAAGACACAAGCAAGTGAAGACAGAATGTGTTTGCAAGAATAATATACAAATTAAGAACAGAAATGTTTTAGTTTCAATTTGTGTGTGTGTGTGTGTCTCTCTGTCTCTCTCTCTCTCTCTCTCTCTCTCTCTCTCTCTCTCTCTCTCTCTCTCTCTCTCTCTCTCTCTCTCTCTGATATAATCCACAGGGGAATAACCACTTTCGTATTCCTGCCAGGACAGGAAAGAACAATTTAAAATAAGTGTAAGTTTCTTAGATGTAACAAATAGTCAGAAAAAGAAGTTATAATGCCTCCTTTTGCCCCCAAATCCTTAATGTGAGAGACAATCATCATCATCACCTACACATCCAGGCAGAGAAGCCATATGATCAAAAGTTTCCCAGAAGCCAGCTTCAGGCTTTCCAAGTGAAGAACTTCAAAATATGTAACACCAGAGTCCTTCATACTCTTTCTTCTCTCCTGGGGAGATTTCCTTTGAGAGCAGTGATGCGGAATACTTGGAGTATCTCTGAGTCCAGTTCTAACTCATGGATGTGATGCTATTTGTTTTTGGCTACAGGATGCTTTTTTTGTTTTGTTTTGTTTTGTTTTGTTTTTGTTTTTTGTTTTTCAAGACAGGGTCTCTCTGTGTAGCTTTGCGCCTTTCCTGGAACTCACTCAGTAGCCCAGGCTGGCCTCGAACTCACAAAGATCCACCTGGCTCTGCCTCCCCAGTGCTGGGATTAAAGGTGTGTGCCACCACCGCCCGGGCAGGATGCTGACTTTAACAAACTCCACCAACCTTTGTACAAGACCTGATGGAATTCTTGTTTCACATGAATTTCATCTCTTTGTGAGTTCCTGTTTATTTTTGTCAGTGTAGTAGGAGCTTCAACTAAAGTAGAAAAGCAGATGATTCTAAAGTTCTTTAAAAAATTCATTTCTTAAAGTCCATTCAATCACTTGTCCCATGGCTTACATTGCACTTGGAAAACACAGTGCCAAAATGCAGAAGTGCTGTGGAATAATCCTTCTGTACACTGTGAATATGTATTACGCTCATTGATTAATAAAGAAGCTGACTGGCCTATAGCAAGACAGGATAAAATTAGGTGGGACAATCAAACTGAAGATACTGGAATGAAGAAGGGTGGAGTCAGAGAGTCACCAGCAGATACAGACAGAGCAAGATGGGCACACTGTACTGAGAAAAGGCACCAAGCCATGTGGCATGGCATAGATAAAAATTATGGGTTAATTTAAGTGTAAGAGTTAGCTAGTAACAAGTCTGGGCTACTGGCTGAGCATTTATAATTAATATGGACTCTCATGTTGTTTATTTGAGAAGCGGCCATGGCACAGAAAAACTCTGACTACACATAAGCATTGCTATGCTACATATTATTCAACTCCTTCCCACTTTTATTTCATTTATGAAACCTTTCTTACCAGTCAGTGGTGCACACACCTTTGATCCCAGCACTCAGGAGGCAAAGGCAGGAGGATCTTTGAGTTTAAGGCCAGCCTGGTCTACAAGATGAGTTCCAGGACAGCCAGGGTGACTCATCGAAAGCCTGTCTCAAAACAACAACAGCAACAAAAAGGAAACCTTTCTCATGACTGTAATTAGTAAAGTTTTTGTGAAGAGAGAGGGGTTAAAGGAAGGAGATAAACATGGCCATTGCGTGTTTGCTTATCAGCATAGATAAACAATAGTTCTAACATAGCCCAATATTTTGAAACTTATGTGTAAGTATATGTATTAAGATCAATCCATGTGAGTCTATTAAATAGGTAACAAGATTTATTAAGATATAAACTGAGGAAATACACTCAGGAATACAGAATGGAGTAGACAGTTGAAGTCATCCTCTGATCCGACCAGGACTGAATCCACCTTCAAGGCAGGAGCAGGGAGAAGGGACGTGTGAACCTTCTCCCTTCCCTTGTAAGAGGTCACATACAATGGCAGGAAGCACTGCCTTCTTTGGTACCTATAGCCCAAGGTCATGGGCAGAGCAAATACCACTACATATATGATATGAAAGTTTTAATGATTTGAAAGCTTACTTCTTATCCTCTTCTTTGTGAACAAGGACATGTTGAGCATACGTGGGGTAAGAAAAAATTCATAGAACAATCACCGCAAGCTGACACTGGAAGTGCTGGTATCATAATTGTGTATTTAAAGTACTAAGGTACATGCAAAGTACCTTAGTCTCACTTTGCATCCACCTGTACTTCTCTTTTACTAATCACAAAACCCAGTCTTTTTTTTTTTGTTCTTTTTCTTTTTCTTAAATACATTGAATGGTAATGATTCACACAGATTTTTTTTTTTTATAATTTCAGTTCTATACATTTGAACTGGGTATCATATTAATACCTAGATCTTGTCAACCACTGTTGAATCTCTTGCCCTGTAAGGCCAATGACATGCAAAATTTTGTGTTTTATAATACTTACCTATTGCATTTATTTTTTCATCTTCAATTGTTGTTTCTGGTTTCCACAGGACTCTCTCTAGCTAAATGGTCTTGAGATGACTATTGGATACAGAGCTCCTCTTTATTTCTATGAACTGTCTCCTAACTCCAAACCTTTATGTGAGATATGCAGCTGTCAAATACCTGGATATGATATCAGGAATTGAGCTTTCTCTTAAGAAGCAGAGTAAGACTGTCACGGGTATATGTCTTCAGAAAAGAACCGACAGTACTAGCAATTGTCACAATCTTAGTCATACTCCAGGTTTCATTACTTGCTTTTTTTTGTTGTTTTTGTTTTTGTATTTGTTTTTGTTTTTGTTTTTTCAAGACAGGGTTTCTCCGTGTGGTTTTGGTTCCTTTCCTGAATCTCACTCTGTAGACCAAGCTGGTCTCAAATTCACAGAGATCCATCTGGCTCTGTCTCCCAAGTGCTGGGATTAGAGGCATGTGCCACCACAGCCGGCTTCATTACATTCTTAATGACAATGAAATATGGAACGTTCTTGCTCTTGGGTCAATGAAAATAAGTTCAAAAGCAGGTATGAAAAGATACACTATAGAAATGACTACTCATTTATCTAGTGTAAAAATTTCAATTACTATTTCTAAAGCATGAAGAACTAAAAATTGTAAGGAGATCTTTGCACCTACTAAAAATATTGAATCACAGATAGGGGCCAGTGAAATGTCTGTGGGTAAAAGCACTTGCCACTGAACCTAATGATTGAGTTCATTCCCAGGAGTCACATGGTGGAAGGAGGGACAATATGTGCGTGGACACTGAGTTAAATACATTTAACAAAACATTTTACAAAATCTGTAATAGATTCACATTCAATTTTGTTCTTAATGGTGTTGATATTTTCATGGTACTTATGCCTTTAAAAAATTAAAAACTCATTTTTGGTTTTGCTAACTTTATTGAAAAACTGAAAGTTTGATTATATTCAGTCAGCAGGGCTCTCATTTCAAATATCTAACAATTCTTAATTTCATTCTTGAGTAATTTTAATCGGTTTTTAATTGTCTGGCTGGTCTTTATATTTCATAGTTTCTGAAACTCGATGGACTAGGAGCCTAAGTCCCTGTTAGTAGACATTCACCTTCTCATCCATTATATTTATCAGAGAGACTGTTTGATTAATCCAGAAATAACCTATGATAAATATCCAGGAATTCATTTTTAACACATTCTAGAGAAACCTAATCATTTAAATGGGGTGGAATCATTTGCCCTAACTGGCAAAGTTTTCAATTATCAAACATGAAGCCATATCAAAGGTGAGTTTTTCCAGCTCCATCACGTTGCAATGTTTGGCAGAAGCCCACCCAATCATCTTCCATTGTCATTTTCTCAGTTCCCTGCTATTTACTTGAAGACTCCATCCATAGAACTGTCATCCCACTCCAAAGAAATCATGTTACAGAGCTAAAGGAAAATGACAGATCTAGTAGCTCAGTTCTCAAAGTCACAAAAAAGAAGCAGGACTCTCCCAAAGGCAGTGTTCTTAATACAGAGGCCAGACCAAACCTGGACTCCAAGTACTTGTCCTTGTCATTTCAGTGCACTTCCTGCAAGAATGTCAAGAACAAGAGCTATCAAACCAATAAGGACTATACTGAAACTGTCATCTCCAGCCAAGCCAATGTCAGATGTACAAGTTTGTTCATCTTTATCCTTCCATAACAGAGACATATGCTAACTAATGTGAATCCATATGTAACATTATAATGTATAGCACTTACATATATTAGTAGATATTTCATATATAATTGTATAATGTTTGGTGGACCTTTGACTGTCACACACATTTTACTTGTTACTGACAGATCAAGTAGAGTTGCCAGCATCTCTATCTCCCTACAATAAATAATTGATTTGCTCTAAAAGGAACTCTTTGAGATTACTCTCCCTCATTAATGGATGGAAGGTCTTCTAGAATTGATTCCCAGAACAAAAAAAGAAAAAACCCAGAGCAAGGAATAATGGAGTACAGTGTAGCAATTCAGAGGGTTCATCTATTTAGTAATTCTTTCATTCAACAGCTGGTATTTTTAGACAGCTGGTAACCTGACATTATTGGTAGTTCTTACAGAATTAACAGAAAATAGCACTGATAGCAAGGATCCTGGTAGGAGATTTAAACATTAAATTTCATTTAATTGAAACATTAAGGAAGTTCCCAGTGGAAGGAAGGTTTTCAAGATCTGATGACTTCAGTGAAGATTAAGTCCCATGTGCAGCAAGATCTGACCTTGTCCTGGAGTTTCCAGAAGTTTACCCTGAACACACATGGCTTTAGCTGACATCTGAAGGAAGAGTGTAATAGGTACACTGGGGCATCAGTAGAAGAAGAACTAGACAGTGAATTCTGGGAAGGCGAGTTAGAGAAGAAATGGCACCAGGCTGGAAGTAGCAAACAGTGCAGGTTCACTTGAGCAAGAGAGATGCTGTAAGAGGACACTAACATAGGCAGACACCAGGGCCTGCGGCCACCTCAGAGTGTGAAGAGATGTATTCTCTTTGTTCTAATACAAAGGGAGAGCCCTAGAGGCTTTTTGAGGAAATAACCTAATGAAAACCTTTCCATTGTGAGAAATAATGAAAACCTTTCCACTGCAAAGACTTGTTTCAACTGAAGTATAGACAGCAAATTGGAGCAGAGACTATAGATATAGTCATTACTTGAAAAGATTGTAGGAGTGAGCCTGGTAAATTCAGTGGTGGGTGGCAAAGAGACCCTATCTCAAACCAGTGAAAGATAAGGACAACAGAACACCAGGGTTTTCCTTGAACCTCCACACACGTGTCATGGTATACAAGTGGCTTCACTCAAACACATAATCACAGAGGTTTCCAAAGGAATGAATCATCTCACTTGTGAGAAACAGAAAAGGAGGATTTCCATGGAATATGAACATATCTAGGCTCATTGAAATAAGAACATGTCATTTTACTTTAAACAATGTTAAAAGTATCAAAAATACTTCTCTTCATGTGAGGTACAGTTTCAGTACCAGAATAACTATGTCAGACTTCAATTCTAAAACAATCTATTATCAACTGATGAGATATCCATTTAATAGATAGGGGAGTCTTATTCTTCTGGGTGTCTCAACAGTTGGATACTTTTCTATGGGTAGTGACTACCCATGGAAAAGAAGAAAATGCATTATAAGATGTCTCAGATTGGCCATGACAGAAGGAGGCCAAATGAAGTCTGCAATTAATTTGTGACTAGACATAACTTGTTACTTTGGTATATGGACCAACCACTCTTTGCTGTGTTACAGATGCACTTCCATTTATCATTACTAGAAGGAACAGCTGTTTGAAATTCTCAAAGGCAAAAGTTATTCTTAGACATTTCATGGTTTGAAAGAACCAGAGTTGACATTCATGCATTTCTTAGTTAATAAAAACAGAGAGAAAAGGAGATGCTAGAATTACATTGGGCCATTCTCAGATTAACCATGTCTCCTTGCTTTCCATTCCCATCTTATTATATAAAAGGTTTGAGAAGGTCAAATAGGGGTGGTGTGGGCTGGAAACTCACACTAGAAATCCTTAAGGGAGAATCATTAACACTCTTGTAAATGTCGAATGGATTCTTATATTTTTACTTAGTTTTGATTTTTGAGCTAGAATAAAAATGAGATAAAAATAGTAAAAGACTAAAGTAAAAATAAAGGGCTGGCAGTTGAGGAGGGAAAGGGAGAAAGACCGGGTGTGAGTGTAAACGTAGGAAAGAACCTATGCAAAAGCCTGGTTAGGGAAGAGGAGTTACAAAAGAAAGGCCTCCAGAACAAATAGACAAAACTCCTACCTCTACTGTGCCAACTGTGCAGACACTGATTAACCAAACCACTGAGCTTAAGAAAAAACTGTAAGTAATATAGATATATAGCAATATTTCAACGTATTTAGAAATTTACAAACTCACAATTTCATTAAGCAAAAGATGAGAGCGCAGCTCGGTAGTAGAGTGCTCACCTAGCAGGTACAATGCTCTTGGTTCAGTTCCCAGCACCATATAACCAGTGTGAGGATGGAGCACACCTGTAGCTGCAGCTCATGAGAGAGGAAGGCAGGTGGTTCAGATCAAAGCCATCTTTAGCTAAACATAATGAAAAGCAAGCACAGGACACACGAGGACCTATCTCAAAAAATAAATCCTTGAACAGTACAGCTGAAATTCTAGTTTCATTGCTACGTCATCAGCATGGCCCACAGTGCTCATGAATACATCCACACCTGTCACTGGACCTATGGACACCTACTTTTATCTTGTTATGTTTTAGTGATTTGCTGCCCAGACAATACTTTTTAAATAATGACATGGTAACTTTCTCACCCATTTCAGCAAAGATTTTTCCCCTTTAGGAAGGTATCTTTCAGTCCCTGATCTTCCCCCTCACATGGGCTCTGCCCAGCCTCTTTTGCTAAACTTTCAATCTGGGTACAGCTTCTCCAACAAGAAAGCATGTTACATGTCTTCAAAATGTAATGGTACATTTATAATATTCACAGTATAGTATGGTTACACAATCATTTTCTAAAGGTTAACAATGTATTTTCTTTAACTCCCCAACATCACATTGAAAAACTGTCATCCTTAACATTGTTTCCATGTAGAGGAAAGAGCCGCAGAAGGCTAAGTAAAAGCAGCATGAGTTCTACAGGAAGGGGCTGGTCAGCTTCTAGATGCTTGACTCCAGGAAGAAGTTAGAAAAGGGGTTCTGCAGGTGAACAGAAGTTCACAAAACAGGTGAGATTCAGAGAATGTGAACCTTGCAATTATGTAAAAACTGCAGAGGGTAAATGAGTATTTTGTCTGTTAAAAATTTTCCAAGTATTAGAAGAATAGAAAATGCTCTTGTTCATATTTCTCACTGACAAAAATTAACAGCTTTAATTTTAACTTGAGGCAAGCTTTAATTTTAGCTTGAAGCATTTTCCTGCATATACCCTGTGAAAGCATCATTTCAAGCACTGCATAAAGGTCTTAGATCTCGAAATGTGAACATATAAGCACTGTCCCCTTGCATGATGAATAAAATAGTTGCTCTCATATGGCTATCTCAGGGACTGTAAAATGAAATAAAAATTCATATATCCTCTACTTACTAATTTATAAGGCAGATATTGAATATTTAATAATTTTGTGAATTAACGGAAAAGCTATAATGCCAAGAAAATGGATGGTCTGGCTTGAACAACTTTTCATGTGCCTGTCTCCCTCACAGCATCTATTTGTAAGGGGTACAACAGATGAGGATGGGATTTTAAGAGGATGTGCACTTTCAGAGCCCGTCATGAAAGCGTCTACTGCATACCCAAGATGCCCAGCGCGAGAGTGACACGTTAGGTTAGTGGGGAAAGAATCAGTGCAAAGAGGTGATGCTGAGTCTTAAAGGCAAATGTCACGTGATTTTATCCTAAAATAAATTCAAATATGAAGTATAGATGCCTTTCACAAATCTAGTTAGAATGCATCTTCTCATTTCCTCTCTGATTTAGCCAGCCCGATTGAGAAAAACATCTGTCCATTCATGAAAAGCACCTGTCTAATACGAACGAGGAAACCACCTTGTGGAGACTTTAGAGGATAAATGCAGAATAGAAAACATATGCTCAGTCCCTACCTCTGTAAAGACCTACATTTACCCCAAAGCTGGAAGTCTGCTGCCCCGTATTTTACGTCGTGCCTCCTAGCCTGGCATCTGTGTGCCTGCGGCTTCCCTCCCCAGACCACAGATTTATTTGCTATGTTTGAATCTCCAAAGATTCCTCTCTGTGATTCATCTCCCCCCTCCCCTTCACAGCCCTGCAGAAAACTAAATCTCTTTCCCTTGTTACTGTTTTCCCCCCCATAATCATCAATAACACCCAGTATCGAGATTCCTGCTTTCAGCTGCATGGGCAGATGCTGGCACTCTCGCGCCTAACTTGCTAATTGAATAGAGCTATAAATTATCTGTGAGTCACAGACACCCTGCTGAAAAAGTAAATGGCATGCCCGCGTTAGTGTCCCTGTGGTCTTACTTTTCTATATTTTACACTTTACTTTTAGGCAAGACACCATATTACTGCAATTCTGGCTTTTCTTGATTTTTCTTTCTTTCTTTCTTTCTTTCTTTCTTTCTTTCTTTCTTTCTTTCTTTCTTTCTTTCTTTCTTTCTTTCTTTCCTTCTTTCTTTCTTTTTGTTGTTTTTTGTTGTTTTCTTGCTGTTGTTGTTTATATTTCCTTTGGATTTTAAAGTGATATTGTAAAGTGCTAAGTTCCGTTTAGGATTTTTTTTACTTGCAAAAATTACTGCTACAGAAAATCCTTGAGAGTTGCAAATCCTCCTAAAGTGATGTGCGCTTCTATCTCAGTTCTGTCCGAATTCTGGTTGTGTTGACAGTTTCTTACAGAGTCCAGAAAAGAGCTTGCTTTTGTGGAGACTCAAACTAAACCTTGTACAGTATTGTCAATTCTTCATTCATGATCTGAAGTTCTTAAATAAATATTGGTCTTGTTTGAAATTCAAGAAAACCATCTGCAAATTCTTCACATGGGGAAACTGAGGTACAGAGACTGACTTGAAGTATAGTCTAAAAATTTTATAGGGTTAAACTGAAATTCACATTTTTGAGCAGGTATGGTTTCTTCACTATTCTTATGTTTAAATCCATTACCTACAGGGAATAATCAGAAGAAAGATTTAAAAAAAAAAAAAAAGCTGGGGAAGAATGTCTTCACCGAATGTGTTTTGTCTGCATCCAAGCTCCAATCAAAATGCTTTGTGGTGTGAATTTGATTACAGAAATTAAATATCTTTAAAAATCTTCTACCTTTTACAATTTGAACAAAATACTGATTTATATACAGAAAAATTTTGGTTATTTAATTATAAAATCAGATTGACACATTACAAGGATCAGGTTAGAAGAAAAATGTATTTTTTTTTCCTGAGTTGTGACTGCCCTCAGAATTTAATTCAAGGAACAAAGCCAGAGTAGTGTTTGAAAGGCTGTGGACAAAAGTGAACTGGGGTTGCAGGGGGAAAGGTAACAATGTGATCAACTGCCATTAATTTAAATTAAATTATTTTGCCAAGAGTTTGAGGAGTGCATTAGGTATATAAAGTATGATCAGAAGGCTAGGCTGTATGATGCTTAGAGAAATTATTCAGGACCTCAGGGTAGAAACAATAATACCTTTGAACTGCAGACCCAGATTTATAGAGATATTAATGATGATTAATCTTGACTGTCAATTTGATGGTATTAGGAATCACCATAGAAAGATCATGAGACAAATCCGTGGGAGAGTTTCTAGATGGGGTTAACTGAAGTGGAAAGTCCCACCCTGAATATGGTCAGCACCATCCTACTGCTTAGGATCCTGGACTGAATACAGGGAGAAAATGAGAAGGCTTCCGCATTAATCTCTCTGCTTCCCCACTGAGGACACAATGGGCCCAGCTGCTTGATGTTCCTGCTGCTGCGACTTCTCTGCCATGGGGAATTATGAGTCAATAACAGCATTTCTTCTTCCCTTAAATTGCTATTGGCACAAATTTTGTCATAAGAATGAGAATATTAGCTAATAAAGATAGACAGGAAGATTGTAGAAGCAATATATAGGATCCAGTGGATCTGGGTTGCTGGTGATTATCTCAGTACAATCTGCCTAGTCAAAGATGAGGCTTCGGAGGAAGTCTAAGATGCTCAAGAGACAATACTCTTTATATGGACCACTGGCCATAGTGACTCAATGCTTATAAAAGGCAGGACAATCTACAAGGGTGAGCAGGAGGCATGCTGTCTTCAGTGGTGTTCTCTAGGTAGACACCATCAGAACAGAGTTAGTAAGGACTCAAGGTTAGCTGCACAATGCTGTGGAAGCCAGAACAGGGTTGAGAACAGAGAAGCTGAGGAAAACCTGCCAACCGTGACCCCAATATGACCTCTATCAGCAGAAAACTGGGAGGAAGCAGGGTTGGGTAGGACATACCTTCGCAGTGACACATCACAACCTCACAGGAAGCTCAGATCTGAAAACTGCCAATAGACAGCTTCTTCATTAGTCTACAGTGACCAAACCCAGTACAAAGCCCACATTATCCTCATCAAGTAAGGCTATCGAGCAAGAGCCTGGCTGCAGTTCATAAGCTGCTCTGGGTCCTAAAGGCCTTGTGCCTCAGACAGTGGATCACATGCTCTTTTTGCAGCAGATGGGTGGTTGCCTTCTTTAAGGTGATGGCTGGGGACAAGTTATACTCTGTGCCTCAGTGTGTGTGTGTGTGTGTGTGTGTGTGTGTGTGTGTGTGTGTGTGTGTTTCTTTGTGAGCATACAGACCAAATTCAGGACACTATGCTCTATACCTGGAAAAAAAAGAAGTAAGTAGATACACAGATCAGGAATCAAAACAGTGGCAAGATTAGATAAATAAAGACTATTTGAGATCCAATTTTAATGGCTGCTTTCACAGTAGCCTGCCTTTAATGACTTGGCTTCAACTGTACAGCCTGTCAGTTATGTTTTAACTTAAATGTCATCCTGATATCTATGACAAGTCACTGATCTGCCACACAGACTTAAACTTCTGGAAAAAAATTGACATAAAAAAATAAAGAAGTGCCAATATATTAAAATATAGAAAGTCTGAGGCTGTGGAGATGTTTGAGTAGGTAAAGCACTCACAATGAAAGAGTGGGGACCAGAGTCCAGCTCCCTAGCAACTATGCAAATACTTGGTGGGCATGATGGTCCACCTCTAATCTCAGCACTTGACACATGAAGAAGGGGCTAGCTATCTGGAACAAAGTGACTATAGACTAAGAGAATCAGTAAGCCTTGAGTTCCTTCAGAGACATTGTCTCAACATACTAGATAGATCAATGCCAATCTCTGTCCTACACAGACAATTCACACATATGAGCACATATCTACCACTTAAATGTTCCACCCTTACCAACCGACAGTGCAGTGAGTTTTCTAGACTCTGCTACTGCGACTCGCAGAAAGCCTCTTCATTTCCCCCACTATGATTTCTTTATAGGAACTGAACGGATGCAGAACTGAGAACTGCTTTAGTAGGGTTCTCACTGCACACCTGAGACTGCAGTGTAGCACCACATTATAAAGCTGAGAAATACATCTCATGAGATTAATAGGCAGAAATAATTGATGTCATTCTTTATGCTCCAAGTGTTTTACGCAGTTCACCTCATTACCGCTCCTGGCGTTCCTGTACTGTAAGTTGGAGGGCAGGTTTTCTACCTCATACTCATTACTAGAATAGTGGAATGAGCAGGGAGAGGGAGTGACCATATAGGAGCTCCTGTGTAATTCAGGAGTATGTCTAGAGAGAGGAGTTTATGTTCCCAGATAGAAACAGAACCAGTGCTGTTCCTAAAATCTTTAAAACATAAACACAAGTGGTCAAGTAGCACCAAGATATAGTATATCAAGGCACACAATTCTCAACTAAAAATTCCAAAAAAAATAATAATCACAAGCAAACTGATATCCAAAGGGTGCAGTAGTCATCCTGTTAGTACAAGGTCACTCTGAGGACATGCACTATTCATCCTGTTAGTGCAAGGCTACTATGAGAACAAACTTCCACCAGCCTCCTTCAGAGGTGTGGTATGACTCAAGGGTAGGACCTATGGTGCTTTATCTTGATTGACAGTGTATTCAGAATGAGAATTACCATGGAATCACACCCCTGTGTGTGGTCACAGGGTATTGATAGCATGGTTCAACAGAAGGATCTCAGAAGACACACTCGAAATGTGGGCAGAAATCTGGAGCCCAGATTAAATAAAAAGGTGAAAACAACTTGAGCGCCAGCATTCATCTCTCTCTTCTTCCTGATCCAGATACAATGTGCCCACCTATCCCAGGGATCTGCCTCCTCCATGACAAGTGCCTTCTCCCTTGACATCGTTAGTTTACTACTAATACAGTTCCAAGGACATAAACCAACAAACTCAGTCTCTCCTCCAAGTCTCTTTGTTCAGAATGCTACAAATAAGGGATTGCTGAGTGCTTAGCCCCAAAAGACAACTCTGTCACCCCAACTCCAGCTGAGAGGGCACTAGGGACCATAGAGCAAAGAGAATGTGAGGCCTGGAATCAGGGAGAGTCAGTGGAACACTGTCCTCCAGGCATGATGTCATTGCTACACATTTAAACTCTCAGTAGCTGTGATGACCTGTCCAAGGGCTGCACCAGATATCAGCTTGGACCACCCACATTCCACCATAGAATGGTCAGGAGTTCACATACCTCCCGCTGTCCCTGGGATTTATACAGCTACTGGTTTCTGGGGAGTGAGAGAGATTGTCTACAGTTGTGTAGACACAGGTAGCATGTTCATGCTCCTGTAATAACCGTAATTAAACCTATTGTTTCACCACCACCAACATTCACAACAAAGGAAGAATAGGAAAGCTGAAGGGGCACACTATTTGGAAAGAGGGAAGGAGTCAGTAGGAGGGGAAGAGGATAGTGGCTGTGTGATTAAAGTACATCATATACATGTGTGAACATAGCATAATAAAATCATTGCTGGATATAATTAACATACTCCAATAGAACTTAAAAATGATCATCCAAATAAAAATCTTGTCATATAAGCAGACCTGACAGAAGAGTTGACATTAGTCAATAAGATGTTATTCAATTATTAGGGTTACTTTTTCATTTCAAGTGAGCAGATCCCAGGGTTGAAAGGAGAAAGGTAACAAAAGCAAAACAAGGGGGAAAATCCCTTCCTTTCCGAAGTATGAGGAAATGGATTTTCATTGAGACTTTGAACCTGACATTCTTTGTGAACTTGGAAACTGTATTTAATACGTTTTTCCCACAGTATTTAGTGAATTTATTTTTGAGCCTTACCTGGTTCTAGTGATGTTAATTAGTGAAAATCGTATGCTAACCTGTTAATGATACCTTATATTTTTCTAAAGACACACATTCTGAACTCATCTGCCTGGCCTGACAAGCCAGTAAAGAACTTATTCACGGGTCAGTCCAAATACAGGCATTTTGGAATTTAGTAAGCAAAAGCATCCTCAAAACCCAGAGCAAACTGAAGAGTGTTTTCTGGTATAGTGTGCTCTGCGACACATTGCTTTTATCCCACAGATGCTATTTAAAGTGACAGAATCGTATGAAGTGATTAATGAAGGAAAAGGCAGGCACAGAGCAGAAATAGAACAAAGCAAAGCAATTTGAAATGGGTAGATACTTGTCCTTCATCCTAAGATATGTCTCGGGAACTGAGCTTCAGCAACACAGCCAAACCAAGTGAGAAACCGCACAATGGAAACCACTGTGATATTTATGATAAAAAGTAGACAATTGTTATGCTTTATCACAAAATAATAGCAAGTAAGAAAATAAATAAATGTTTTCTCCCAAATTTTCACATTCATGTTCTGAAAGACGATGCATAGCTGTTTACTGCATCCATCCATGTGTGCTGCAAAGATTTTGTTAACTATAATGATGCAGAAACCTTTCTGGAACGTATCATGATAAAATGAGATGGATGAAATCTCTGATTCATGACTGTTACGCATGCCTGGTCTTGAGTTCTTGAGATTTAAAAATATAATCAATTGGTTTCTCTCTCTCTCTCTCTCTCTCTCTCTCTCTCTCTCTCTCTCTC
>CABHPP010140356.1:0-34192 GCA_902168425.1 Peromyscus attwateri
TGGAACTGGGAAGTAGAGAGGGAGATCAAGACAAAAAAGAGGCTAAGAAAAAGATACATCCCCCATTGTTGAAGTTGGGGCTCTCATGATCCAGGCATTCCCAAAAACCCATCCCTTAACATTGCTGAATTAGAAACCACGTCCTCAATACCTGAACCTTTGTGGATATGACAGATCTAAACCACAATACTAAATAACCCTGTTTTGAGGTAAGCCCCCAGAGACCACCATACAGGCATTCTTAATACTGAAAAAAAGAGTCTTTATTGCTGGCCAGTGGCTACAGGGGGAACCTTCCTAAATCATGCAGCCCTGAGCTTCAGAGCCCTTTGTCTTTTGTGCACAAAAAACACATCATGGTTGTCACACTTCAGTTAGCAAGAAGCAGAACTCCAGAAGCCAAAAGGCAAGGTTTTTGCATTTAGGAACCTTCCTGGAACTATGAACTACATCTTCAATGGATTAGGTCTTAGTTTCTGTTTCAGCAGGTGTTGGGGCTTGCATGCTGGGTTTTAAGTTCAGAAGAGCATCCGTTTTGCTAAGGTCTGGGGACCTGTTACAACAAAACACCTGAAGCTGCATAACTTTATAAAGAAAAGGTTTTATTTACCTCACATCTTAGAAGGTAAAATTCCAAATCAGGTGATCTCATTGGTTCAGCCACTGTTGGATGCCCAATGGTGAATGGCACTGTCTTATAGAATTTCTATTACTGCAATGAAACACCATGACCAAAAAGCAAGTTGGGGAGGAAAGGGTTTATTTGGCTTACACTTCAGTATTGCTGTTCATCACTGAAGGAAGTCAGAACAGGAACTCAAACAGGGTAGGATCCCAGAGGCAGGAACTGATGCAGAGGCCATGGAAGGTGCTCCTTACTGACTTGCTTCCCCTGGCTTTCTCAGCCTGCTTTTTTATAGAACCCAGGACCACCAACCCAGGGCTGGCACCACCCACCATGGACTGGGCCCTCCCTCATTGATCACTAGATGAGAAAATGTCTTACAGCTGGATCTCATGGAGGCATTTCCTCAAGTGAGGCTCCTTCGTCTCTGATGACTCAAGCTTATATCAAGTTGACACACAAAACCAGTCAGTACAGGCACCATGCAAGAGCATATGTTGGATCAAAAGGTCTCATCATGGTGTTAAGAGACAAAAGAAGTGGGAGTGAGGCTTAGTCATTTATAACAGCCATCTATAACAACTCACCCCTACAAGAACTAATTCAAGTCCCTTTCTAAAACATGACCCCTAAGACTTGTGTACCTCCTGCTAGGCTCCACCTCTTAAAAAACCTCATATCCTATTGCATCCCACATCACACTGAGGACCAGTCCTCCAACACATGAGCCCTTGGAAAGCAAACCACATTCAAACCACAGCTCTGTGCACCATCCCTTTCACCTCAGAGACTCTCATATTCAGGAATTGGCTAAAAAAGGTACTGCTCAGAGCATGAATCCAAAAAATCATGGGAATGTCCTCTATTCTTTATCTCTCTAGTTCTTACTTTTTCTCTCATTCCTTGCTGCCTCGCCTAGACCAACTACTCATGTTCTAAATCATTTTCCTCTGGAAAGAGTCCAATTTCATAATCCATCTTTGAAGCTGGTAGGTAAGTGATATAACCTCAGCATAACCCTATATGAATAGTAATAACTGGCCATTGTTATAGTGTCACAGATGTGGACACAGCTCTCCAGCTGGTGTCTCTGTCTTTTCATGGACTCGTTCATAGACCCTAGTGGTAACTCAGAGATTCCACAGAAAAAAAATTTAACCAAAAAAATAAGAATAAAAATTATCTTTCATTCACCTTTATCAAAGTTCCTCTTTAATTTCTGTTTTTAAAAGAAAAAAACTGTTGCTTAATAAAGAATGGAAACACAGCTTATATTTCAGAGTTCTAGATAACAAGGCATGACTCAAAAAGGGCAAAGAACTGGATAAAGGTAAGAAAGCCTGAGGGTCTTTACTGTGAGACCGTGACATAAGTAAAACTGGCCTGATTTGAGTAGGGACCACACATCACAGACTTTCATCTTCCTTTCTGTTTTCGGGTCTCTGTCAGTGCATCCTCTCCGTGCAAGCGCCACAAAGCATCCTAACACTGAAGTGCCCTCACAGCACTGGCTTCCTGTTCAAGGATGCCTAACAAACCGTCATCCACTGATGGAAGACTGAAAATAGGCCAGATGCCTACCTACAGACCAAGCAATATTGTCAGACAATCAAAAAACACAGAAGGAACATTTTAAAACTAAAACAACACTATTTCCAAGTTATGGTCAAATAAAAACATAAAATCAGGATTATGATTCAATCATATGTGTGAATATATACAGAAATATCTCTAGAAAGCTGAGGGGACAGGAACCTAGTACCTGGTGGAAGGGGCAGCACATTTCTTATCATAAGCCTATCTGAACCTCTTCTTGTGTGTCACATGAGCATATTCTCAAGTTAAGAAACTGGGCCAGCAGGACGGCTCGGTGAATAAAGGTACTTGCTACGGTGACCTAAGTTCAATCCCTGGGACCCACATGGTAGAAGAAGAAAACCAGCTTCCGAAAGTTGTCTGCTGATTTACACACACACACACACACACACACACACACACACACACACACGGGATGGGGGGGTAAATTTAATTTTGTTTTAACAATGATAGCATGGGAGGGGTTCAGTAAAGATAATAATATTTTGTTTTAACTATGATAGCCTCAGCTTCAAAATCTGTCTTGGGTTTTTGTTTTTCTAGCTACAGCTCTTTAAAAGTCTATCATTGTTTTCCCATTATTTTCTGTGGGTACCTCAATTTCCTTTTCTTGACAAAAAGAACTGCTTGTCCCTTCATTCTGATTTTATGATAAACTTGCTGCTGGTTTTAAGTTCACTTGTCTAACATTCAATAAAACACCCCAGTCAGCAGGGAAGATAGCTGTTTCCTGATGCTTCAAAATACTCAGTTCCCATGTCCCTGGCTCCCTCCACATCCTTTAGAGTAAGGCCGCCAGATCCTTCCTTCGGTGTCTACCCAGATGTATCAGAGTCGTACACAGGGCCCAGGACCTCACAGCTTTGTAACATGCAGTGAGACTGTCCACAATCCAAGCTGGAAATTCCTTCTTTAGCTAATCATATCCCCAAAATGACAGTCCTTAAATTTATAATATCTCAGCAAGCATTGTGTCTAAAATAGATATATTTTAGCCCATACTTCGTGTTCCAAAGATTTTTTTTTAATATGGGTAAATCAAGACAATCTCCTTTTTTTAATATGGGTAAATCTCGCCCTGCAGTGCCCCCTACTGGTTATTTTAAGAAGAAACCATGAAGAGCTGGCAAGATCTTTCTCAAAGGTGCTGAGGGAATGCCCCATATGGTAATGCTGTTTTGTATTGTTTACATATACACATGCATGTCTTTCAAATTGGGCATCATTTTTGTATCTGTGCCATCCTGGTTATTAGCATACAGAGAACGTCCTCAAGTCAGGTAAATGAAAACCCAGTGTCAACACAAGTAAGTACTTCAAACTACTCTATAAGCAGCATGCTTCAAATCTTCTTAAGAGCTGCCAGGTCCTGACCCCAGTCCAGTCTCAGCAGGAATAATGGGAGAGGTATTCATCTGCCCCCACTCAAAACAAAAACAAACTCTACACTGAAATTCTCATCTTGGTTCTTCATTCCCCTTATGAATTTTCTGCTTTTCAACATGCAAGCAACTGTGGGAGGTACCTTCACTGACTTGGAGGCTTAATATGATTTCCTTCAACCTAGTCAGAAATACCTTAGCTTGGGCCAGTAGGGACCAAGAATTAAGGTTTCTGCTAAGGAATCTGGACACATACAAGGATGCCCAGAGACCACAGGGTTCCAGGCATCTGGAATCTATCCCTCTGCCATGTCCTATCTTCATGAATCTAACCTGGCTGCAGTGAACCAGGATGTTCAGAATTCTTCCTACCACAATGCCCGGGTCAGAGCCTAAAGCTGAGATGACAATGTTAAGGCTATCCTTGCAGGATTTGCCAGGGCACAACCAAATAGGTGTTTGATGGGAGCCTATCACGCAACTCCTGACATTGCAAAACAAAGGAGGAAGCCAGGACACAGGGTTTTGTTTAAAGCTGTGGGAGTCCCAAGAGTCCTTTCACTAAAGACAGTGGAAATTGATGCTCCTGTGTCTAGGACAACTGGGGGTCCTTCAGTAGGACATCGGGGGAATCTGTTGTTTGTTCCCTGGACACTGCAGGTGATCCTCCCAGTATCAAAGATGAGATGCTGGTCAGAAAAGTCTGGTAGCAAAGAAGTGAGAAGACACAGAGAACAGCCTCTCTATTCAGAGTTCGGTGAAGCAAAGACTTTCATATATCTCTGGCTGGGAAACCGTAAACCCTGAGGAGGAGAAAAGGTTGAGGTTGTCTAAAATAGATGCAATAGAGGGACAAGCTGTCCCCAGCACAAGGACTGATTTCTAAGAGCAATAAACAAAGGAAAAAGGTAAAGATGAACAGTTTTGGGGATCACTGCCCAGATCAGAGGTGCTACCGGTGGAAGGTGCTAGAATAAGAGTCCCTAAAACCTCATGTAACTCTTTTGTTCCCTGCTGAGAATAAGCACCAGGACCACAGCATCCTACTCACCCAGTCTTCCCCACATACGTTTGAGGCCAATCTATCCCCACCAAAAGAAAAAAGATATACTCCTGAGCCCTGACAAGTCTTCTGATTAACTCTTCTAGAAAATGGGACTCAGGAAGAAAAACAATGAATATTCAAATTTAATTCTCTTCATAAATTTAATTCCCATGGTTACTCTCATTTCAAAGATGGGAAAATTTGAGGTTCAGTATCCTATTCAAGGATCAAGAATGCTAGTCAGTGAATCTGAACCTAAACTATTTGAATCTGGGGTACTGTGGTGGTTTGAATATGAATGGTCCCACAGATTCATGTGTTTGAATGGTTGGCCCATAGAGAATGGCACTATTAGGAGGTGTGGCCTTGTTGGAGGAAGTGTGTCACTGTGGAGGCAGGCTTTGAGGTCTTATATGCTCAAGCTACACAGACTCCTGCTGCTGCCTGCAGATCAAGATGTAGAATTCTCAGCTCCTTCTCCAGCACTACATCTGGCTGCATGTGGCCATGCTCCCTGCCATGACAATAATGGACTAAACTTCTGAAACTGTAAACCAGCCCCAATTAAATCTTTTCCTTTATAAGAGTCGCTGTGGTCATGGTGTCTCTTCACAGTAATAGAAACCCTAAGGCAGGGTTTCATTATATTTCTGTTACTGTGATAAACACCATGGCCAAAAGCATTTATTACATCTTACAACTCCCAGGTCACAATCCATCACTGAGGGAAGTTAGGCAGAAACTTTGAAGAGGTGCTGTTTACTGGCTTATTCTTCCTGTCTGTCTCAGTTACCTTCTTACACAGTTCAGGCTCACCTACCCAGCGGGCCCCAGTGGGCCTCCTACATAAATTAGCAAATAAGAAAATGTCTCACAAACATGGTCAAATGCAGTCTGATGGAAGCAACCTCAACTGAGTTTCCCTATCCCTAAGTGACAAAAACTAACCAGCACAATGACCCCTTGTCAACTTGACACATCAAAATATCACTGTTAAACCATAACCTTTCTTTTCTTGTTTATCCCTAAGATCTTATGTTAATATCACAATATAAATCATAGTTCAACTTTGAAAAGTTTCACAGTGTTTTAAAACTTCCAGCTACTTAAAAGCCCAAGTTCTCTTTAAAAATCCAACATCTCCTAACTGTGGGCACCTGTAAAATCAAAAGCAAGTTAAATATTTTCTTACCCCAAGAAGGAAGAACCAGGATATAGTTATAATCAGATCAAAGGAAGCAAAAACTCAACAGTATAAATAGTTCAATGTGGACATTGGTATTACTCCTGATCTTCTGGGCTCTGGTGGACTCAGATAGTCCCACTTCTCCAGCTCTAATGTTCATAGCACAGTCACAACTTGGCTCATAGACTAGGCCATCTGCACGCCACCTCTGCCGCTGTCCTTGGTAGTCATCCCAACATCCTTGCATTTTGGATATGCTGAGATCTCCACTGAAACAGAAGCTACACACCAATGGCCTCCTGGACTCTTTTTAGGAACTCCAACCCTGCCACATGGTGACAACCCTCAGCTTCTCTTCACGACCCCTTCAATCCTGCAGTGCCCATGCTATCAAAATCAGTACCATATGGGAAAACTCCTACACATTACCAAGTTTGTATGCCAGATAGAGATGCAGCCTTTGGACCACAGCATCTGTGTGGGAACTCTGGGACAATCATGTTTTGCCTCAGTGGTATTGGTATCTTATCACAGCTGATTTTACAGCCCAGATAACTAGCATCAATTGTCCCAGTAAGGCAAAGCTTTCACGACCACAGATTCTTATTATAAAGTGTCAAAAAAAAAAGATGCTTTTTGCTTCCCTCTGGAACTTCACAAGCCTGGCCTCCATGGTCTGCATGTCTCTCAATACTTGTAGCTTCCAAAATCTCACAGACTAGTCCATTAAATTTTGAGCACTCCATGGGTTTTCCAACCCAACTTTCCAAATACTTCCACAATCCTTTGCAAAAATTACATGATCAGCTCTCTCACAGCAATAGGCTACTCTCTGATACCAACTTCTATCCTAGCTTGGTTTCTGTTGCTTTGATAACTCATGATCAAAACCAACTTGGGAAGAAAGGGCTTATTTGGCTTACAAGTTACAGTCCATTATCCAGGAAAGCCAAGACAGGAACTCAAGGTAGGAACCTAAAAGCAGGAAATGAAGCAGAAACCATGAAGGAATGTTGATTACTGGCTCACTTCCCCTGGCCTGCCCAACTACCTTCATGTACAGCCTAAGCCCACCTGACAAGATGTAACACTGCCCATAATAACTGGGCCTTCCTACATCAATTACCAATCAAGAAAATGCCCCTGCAGACACACCACAGGCCAATTCCATGGAGGCAATTCTTCTACTGAGGTTTCCTCTTCCCAGGGGACTCTCATTTGTATCAAGTTGACAAAAACTAATCCATGATACCAATCCTGGAAATAATTTATAAAACTCACCATGGTGGTTATTCTTGGTTATCAACTTGACTCCATCTGGAATTAACCTAAGTGTCTGGGTACACCTGTGAGGGATTTTTCTTGATTGAATCATCTTGGCCACACCCGGTGCTACCTGGTGACCATGGAAGAAGGAAGGGCTTGCTCTTTGCCTGCTTGCCCTTGCTTTCACTGGCAAGTTCATTCCTTTACTAGTGTTAGTGTCTACTTTTGGGGGAATTCCAACATATACTGAAGACCAACCTAGATCCAGCCCCTTGAACTGAACAATTACTGAATTTTTGGACTTTCCATTGGTAGACAGCCATTGTTGGACTAACTATACCACAGCCTGTAAACCACTCTAGTAAATCCCTTTTACATAGATAGGTAGGTAGGTAGATGATAGATAGATAGATAGATAGATAGATAGATAGATAGATAGATAGATAGATTCATTTTATCAGTTCTGTTCCTCTAGGGAACCCTCACTAACACACTCACCTTCTAGTTAAAGGGAGAATTTTCTAAAAACTTCAATGTCTACACAGTGCAATGGACAGAATGTTTATGCTCCCCCAAAATTCATAATGTTGAAATCCTAACCCTGATATTAGAGAGAGCATACTTTAGAATGGTATTAGGTCCCTTATAGTGGGATGTATGCCCATCAAGCTGAAAATGTGCAAACCAGAGACCAAGGGAAGCTAGCATTTCCTCTCAGTCTCCTGGTCATCCATATCAATGAATCACCTTTGTTCTGGTTGATGCCCAAGTAGCAACAGTTGATCAATGACTAACCTTCCAAGTGTATTTGTTCACTGGGAGAGAATGACCAGAAAAAAATAGCCAATATTGTACAAGTACTCAAGTTAGATGACAGCTATTCCAACTGTACAAGCCTTTCTAATTCAGCTTAAAATGGTTACCACATATGCTGAGATGACATCATTCTCAGCAACTGAATCATTCATTGAAAGTGGACTATCTTGTTGAGCATGCTCTCAGGTACAGAAGCAGTTGCCTTTCAGCAAACTACAAGGCAACTTAAAGATATGCATTGAGGCAACCTTCCCTTCATGAAGCCTTGAGGCTTGCTGGCCATGAGGAATTACCTCACAGAAACTTTCCAAACCTCCATAAAGTTGAAAATATGAAGAAGATAAAGATCAACTGGACATTCCTTGATTATAGCTCCAGTAAAGAGACCATGTCCCAGCTCACTGACAGAAAGATAGAAAAAGCACTTCAGGAACCTCCCTTGAAGAGAAAAGGATTGGCATCTGCAGATGCTAATGGATTATGTGAAGTATTTAGAGCAGCCTTTCTCTTGATGGAGGAGAAGCTCTGGGTCCAGATGCGGCCATTTGCAACTTAGTCAAAGCTCTCTATGCACCACCACAAAATTTAAAAAATCATTCAACTAATCCCCTCAATAGATAAAGAGATCTGTGAGATGAGTCTTAAGAAAAGACCAAGCAGACAGTGAGAGCCTGCATGCAAGAAGGGGAAAGAACAGATACTTGAGACTCCCGAGACTTCAAAGACCATCAGATAACCACAGGTTACTGACAAGGAACAGTGCAAAGAGCTAGTAAGGGTTGCCTCAGAAGATGCTGGCCTGGAGCTTGACCCCAACCAAGTTGGCCAAACTGCAACATAACTTAAAGCAATCCTCAGCCTTCTTGTTGCCAAAGCCAGCAGTTCACAAACCATTGAAACCATTAGACCAAAGGTAACGGAAGTCAACTCCAACCAAGATTCACCTCAACTCCAACCAAATGAAAGCTCTGCCTGGACTTTATGATGAGCTGAGGTGATCTAACTGACAAGAAGGTAGCTATGCTTTGATTATCAGCTATGTAGGGACAAAGACCCACAGTCAAAGGTTGACTTGATGCTCGCACTCAAGCTTGCTCCAATTCAAACTCCACCGCTACCTTCAACAGCAGCTAAACCTCTGAGGAACAAAAAGCCAAATTCTGGAGTTTATTTGGCATAAAGTAGAGCAGCCCAAGGACACATTCCAGCCTTGTTCTTAAACTCAGAGAAGTTAGCGGACCTACTACTTTAGCTAATTCACTCTAGACATAAAAAAATAGCCAATGTTTATTATCTTGGTTCTTACATTTCTCATAGTAAATACATCTAGTTACAATCTGGCTCCTGCATGAATGAAGTCAGTTCCTCAGTAGTTCGGAGGCAGGCTGCCTGGCTTGAAGCCCTAGCCCTTCCCTCATCAGCTCTGGGGTTTGGGATACCATCATTGACTTGCTATAGACCTTGGGCAGAATCCTCACATTTCTGAGGCCCCTTCTGGTTTTTTGGTGGGTAAGTGGGTAGGTGGCTGGTTGTTTGGTTGTTTGGTTGTTTGGTTGGTTGGTTGGTTGGTTGGTTGGTTGGTTGGTTGGTTTTGGGAGCTATTAATGTCTTTCAAATTTATGCACTTACACCTCTTCAGTGAGTTTCTTTTCTAAAATTCTTAACAAAAAAAACTATAACTATAACTATCTAATCTTTAACTATAACTACAACTATCTAATCTTCAATTCCCTCAGAGACCCAAGAAGGAAATAATATTACCTAAAAAAATAAAAACAGGAAGTACATGTAAGCGGCTTCCAAAAAAGTTGTGAGTTGACAGAAACAGCCAGCTGCCTGGACAGTCACCCGAGGTTTCTCCACAGTGTTGGGGCATCATCTTCAGCCTATAGGCTTAGCGTATCTGACAGACTCATTTGTGAAGTAGGATGTACACAAGGCCAATAGTTCAACCTCACATTGGGTGAGAGTAGTCCATGTACCAGAAACACCTGAATTCCACTAGTGTCATGTCATGATTCAGGATTTTAAATTTGGGAAATTGTTGATGTTTTTTTAATTCAGCTGTCCATTCTTCTTGGCTTGTGTGTGTGGCTTCATCTCAGCATCCTGTTCTTCTCCGTATCCCTCTATTAAATGCCAGTCTACCACTGAGAGGTTAGACTCTGTCAGCTTAGTTACTCTTTCAAGAATAGCTGTTCCACTGCACATCAGAAGCCATCGTCTTTTAACTCTTAAAAAAAAAATAGGGAAGCAACGACAGTGAGTGGTAAGATAAGGTGGTCTTAGCTCTTGGCTGCTGCTCCATCACTGGGCTTTTAACTCTTTATTTGGCTCTGTGTTTCTTATTTAATAAGACCGTTTAGAATTACATCTACAGGTGTGGATTGAATTATATACTCTTTCAGATCGTTGATCTTTTTTGTCAGAGAGAAAACAACAACTTGAAATCTTCGTGTGGCATTTTACCCATTTCAGTGTCTTTGAGTAGCTGGGTAGTGGTCTTTTGGAAGAGTTACAGAAGGGGTCAGTCCCGGGTTTGGGCACCCAAATGTAAGTATTACAGCTCTGCGGGGAAAGGTATTCTGGCCATCAGAAACCAGGCTATACCTACAGCTTGGAAGGGAAATGTATCCTGACTGTCGGAAGCCAGGTTATACCTGTAGGTGTTACAGCTCTGAAAGAAACAGTATCTTGGCACACTTGTGTGGCTTTGTAGTAAAAGTAAACAAAGCAGGGAGCTCCATAGTGACACTTACCCAGTAGAAGTGGAGAGACAAGTGGTTAGAGCAGGTAGAGGAGAAAACAGCTGGAGAAGTGCTAGTGTCTTAGTGAGTAGAACTGCACACACGGTGGGGCCTGAAGGGCGTTACAGGGAGTGTGCCCGTGTGGTGGGCAGCCCAAAGGGCATAGAAGATTCTTAAATGGTCAGAGATAAGAGGCTTAAGTCCCCTGAGGCTATAGAAAGAGAATAGGTATTGAGCCTGGGTGATATATTTGGGGGGTTTGATGAGGCTGGTAAAGCTATCCCCTACCCTGACAATAGGGGAACAAGAAGATGTGGGTCCCTAAAATTCCATCAGGACTAAACAGGTAGCCCCAGTGTCCAGAAGGAGAGAGACAGATCTCCCTGACACTGTGATATCTACCTAAGGTAGATGGTAGTGGTCAGGCCAAGGGAGCCCAGGCCCCCTCAGTCATCCATAACCAGATCTAGGAGGTTGGCTGAAGAGCCACCTGGGCTTGATGTCCTCACACCACAAGGGACATGGGGCAGTCAACACCCCAATGCCCTTCTTGATGGCAACTTGGACATTATCTGGGTGGTTTATAAGGGATCAGACAGGCCCAGGCCCAGTGACCCTCCTGACTGCATTTGAAACAGGGACCCAAAGGTTCTCAGGCTTTGGGAGGCCAGGGAGCCTGGGCAGTTGCTACGGCCAGTCGAAAGGCCTTTGCTGCATCAGGTATTTTTGTTTGGGGCTTTTTCATCTCTCCCATAGTACACCTTAGAGGCCCTGGCCAAAGCTTCTGCCTGTGGAGTCAGGGGTCCTTTCTCCAAACATTTAAACTTGGCCCTAATATCAGGGAAACTCCAGGAGAAGAAGCAGGTCATATGGAGTTGTTTTCCATCTGGGGTCTCGAGATCCAGATTGGTATATTGTAAGAGGGTCTTTGTGGGACAATCTAGGAATTGAGATGGGTTATCCTGGATGACCTCTTGGATCGTTTTCATAATTTACCACTTTAAATGTGGCCAGCCAGGAGGCAAGTTACAAACTGATCCCTAGCAAGGATGCCCCCTGGGGTATTGTAATTCCATCCAGGGTACTCCCAGTTAGGGACTGCCTCAGCCCTAAATGGGTGGCCAGCCTGTCTCTGAGAAGGGAGAAAGGGAAACCAGAGAGGCTGGAGAGGAAGATAAGGGACTGTGGGTTGAGGCTTATGAGTGTGATCAAAAATAGAGGAAGAATCATCTGGCTTGGGCCTCACAGCTAGGAGGAGTTGTTTTTCCTTGGATGGTTTATATCATATGGTCACTTGTATCAAGATAGGAGTGAAGTCACATGGCAAAGTCCATCCTTTCTAATCCTAGCAAAGATGGAATTCAGCCACATGGCTACCTCCATCCCAGTGGGGGGTCAGCAGCTAAGGTGGCAGAAGCCACATTGTTTCCTCTAAGTTTACCTATGCATAGATTTTTAACTATCATTCCTGGTGTTATGAGTTTTAAATTAACCCTTTTGTTACAGATTTTACAGGGTTTAATCAGACCCAATCTTGAGGTACAGAAAGTTTACACAATAGTTTTACAAATCTTGAGATAAGATTTATACCTTAGCAAAAATTTTAGAGAGTTAAACCAAAACCAACAGAGTATGAGATGAGTGGCAATTGTCCCTATTGGGAATAGTCTGTCCCTTTATTTTATTTTGCTCTCCTTTCTCTGTCACACAGCAGATGGCTCACCTGATACAGGACAGAGATTTTTGGAAGAAGCCTTTAAACAAGCATGCTTGGGTCTAGAAGAGGGGCAGTCAGACCCTAACTCCAGGACCAGATTTTAGTTCAAGTGGGACAGCATAAAACAAGTCTGATGCCACTCATCCCTAAAAGACACCTGAGTCCCTGTAAAACGGAATCCAGTAAGCTGAGAACACAGAAGGCTTAGACATAGGAAATTCTTAAGTCCTGGCTGTAGAGAGTGGATGCTGCAGGGGAGAGCTGAGAGAAGTTCCTGCCAGGGAAGAGTGTGTGCAGGGTGGTGCGTGTTGCATCTGGCCTACTCCTTTGCTTTCTCCTCCTTTTTGTAAAACAGAGGGAGGCCTTGGCGGGTGGAGCCAAGGTACCCCACAGCGGGTGGAGCCAAGGTACCCCACAGCGGCGGGTGAGGGAGACAGGTGGGTGAGGGAGACTCGCCATGCAGACACAACAGGCAGTGGCCAAGGGGGCACAAGAGAAAGTCACTCACTCGCACCAGGCAGACACAGCACCCACGCGGAAAATTTTATTAAGGGGGGAAGGGAGGTGGGGAGAAAGAGAAAATGGGCAGGGTCTGAGGAGAGGAGAAGAGAATAGGAAAGAAAAGGAAGGGAGGAGGTGTGCTCTACCTTGTGGCGAGAGAGGAAGGAAGAGAGAGAAGTGGGAGGGGTTTTCTCTTAAAAGGGACTTTACGTAAGATGGTGGTGTCCAGGCGCCGGGTGGGCCGGGGTCTGAATGCTAACACTCCTGCTAGGTCTCCATCCTAGTTCCCACTTTGGAACAGACTTACAGATCCATCTCATCTATGGTAACTTAAAAGACAGGACATTTACACATTCCTGTGGTGGGGGGTGTGGAGGTGGGACAAGACAAAAACAAACAGGGCTTGGAGCAGAGAAATAGGGACTGGGGAATCTCTTTCCATTTTCCCGATTGCTCATAGTATTTGTAAAGGTCCCAAAAAATATTAGGACCTAAGGCGCCATTAGGTGGCCCTTTGATTTGATTATCTAAGGGGCATTGAAGCCAAATTTTATTGCAAAAGTGAATAAATTTAGGGCCCTTCAGGTCAGGTGTTAGGTGGAGAGGCTGGAGGTTTTCTAAAAGGCATCCCAAGGGGGAATAAGAGGATATGGAAGACTCGTTCCCATGGATGAGAGAAAAGGAAAATGTCACTGCAGCCTGTAGTCGTGGGCATCCCCAGGACTCAGGGAGGACCAAATGAGGACCAAGCCATTCAGTGGGTCATCACCACACTCGGGGACTTAGCCTGGTACCAGGGCTCTCACAAGGGCAAGAACGAAAATTGAGCTCTAGGGAGAGGGTCTCATCCACAGGAAAGGGCTATAGAAAGGAGTCACAAAAGCCAGGAGGGCCTAGAGGAGCTGTGGATTATGGGAGCTCCAGGGGAAGATGGGAGGAGAGGGCAGCAAGGGGCGCAATAACACAGTTGGGACTAAAGAAACTACCGGATTGCAGCCCCAAGGGTGGGGGAATGGAGTCAGGTGAAGAGGGCTAGCTATAGCCTTAAAGACCATGGCTGGGGATACCTCCCCATCCAAGAGTATCAGAGGGGTTCTGGACACTCAGCAGTCACTTCATCAGACTCAGGGAAACGTTTACACTGACCAAAGAGAAAACTTACCCATTTGATGATGGTAGATGGGGTGCTGAGTGATCGGTGAGCCAGAAGGTAAGTCTGTTGTGGGTGGACTAGAGTTGAGGGATAGGGTCCCAGTGCAGCTTAGGCTATGAGGGGAAATGCAGGCACTAGGAGAGCCTATCTGACACCAAATGTAAACGTAACAGTTCAGATGGAAAGGTATACTGGCAGCAGGGAGCCAAGGAATACTACAAAGTCACACAGCACAACAAACCTCACACAAGAGATTTATTGGGAGGGGAAAAAAAACAGATTTATGGTTGCCTCTGCTTGGGCGAGAAACAGCAACAGGATGCAGGGCTTATGTAGAGTTTCTTGGGAAGGGGTGGAACTTTTCAGGGTGGAGCTTTCCAAGGTGGAGATTGGTGGGATTTAATGTCCAGAGATTAGCTTTTTACTCTGTAGGATGGGGGCGGGCAGGGTCCAGCAGTTAGGGCAGTTATTCTGTGGGTGGAGCCTGGCAGTTAAGAGGTCCTGGGGGAGGGACTACTTGTGGCTCCAGGGACTTACTGGCCTTCCACAGAGTGAAAAGAAAACCTAAGGATGGGAGAACATAATCTGTGAAATATATATTTATGCAACATGAAGTAATCTCCGAAATACATAAGAAACTCTGAAAGTTTCCGGGCTTGAGAGATGGCTCCTCAGTGAGATGGCTGCTGTGCATGGGGCTGTCCCAGCACCCATGTAGAGTCAAGCACAGCAGCCTGCTTCTGTAAGCCCTGTTCTGAGAAGGAGACACAGGAGGATTCCTGGGGCTTCCTGGCTAGCTATTCAAGATGATTCAGTGAGCTCCACAGTCAGTGAAAGATCCTGTCCCAAATATAAGATGTAGAGCAGCTGAGGAAGACACCCAACATCAACCTATGGCCTTCACATACATTCACACACCCATGCACACACACACAAACATGCATAGACAAAGTAAAATTTAAAGTTGTTTAAAATGGTCTAAGGGACTTGTGTAGACATTTCTCAGAGGACATATTTATAATGCTGGGAAGAAGTTGATGATGTGAAAAAGAACTTACTCTGCATGGTTCTCCTCTTCATGAGCCTTGGCAAAGTCATTCAAGGCTGACCACATCTTCAGGGTTCCAAGCCCAGGAGTCCTGGCAAACACTCCTAAAGGCAGCTTCCCGTCAGCTATGTAAGAAAGGTCGGTCTCACAGATCTACAATCAAGAAGTGCGACTCCCATCACCAAAGTCCTGCCAGGCACTGGAATGGATTCAGAGCTCCTGGCACCTGCAGCACGGAGGCCTCAGAACCAACGGGGAAAGAGGGGGTCCCCCCTCCTGCTCCAGAGAGATGAGGAAGGAAGGAGCTAGAACCACAAGAGGAAACGCCTGCCAGTAGCCGAACAAGAACACATCTCAGTCACAAAGAACCACTAGCCACCTGGAAGGGACAAGTAGCTATTAGTGAGAAGTGAAAGAATGTGTGTGGAAGCAGAGGGATGGCAATGGTAAGTTTGTCTTGTGGAACTATCAAATATGGGTAAAGATCAGAAAGGGAACCTGAGCAGACATAAGGGGAATTGTTTAGGAAACAAGAAAGTACACTTTTTCAAATCATCAGCTTCCATTTAAAATGCTGATATCTGGGAGTATTTTGTAGAGGAAAATGACTGGGAAAATCATAGCTATATCCTCTGCTAAGGGTTTCTTTGGAGCCCAGCAAGGATGCAGTGGCATTTTCTCTCTTATCCCAGTGGTGCCTTCCTGAATGTGGCTTTCTGAGAAAAGAGGAGTGCTGTGAAGACAGACGAGCTGCTTCCCTGTGCACTAGAAAAGCTTCACAAACTCCCACACAACTCTAAACATCAGACCACACTGAACATACCAAAGAGAAGGGCCCCACCCAGATGGGAGTCGCAGAGTGCTTTTCCATGTCACTTACAGTGACTTAAACACTGATGGATGCCATACAACTAGGAAGTAGAAGGGGGCAGGGGTCCTGATGCACCCCCTGTATGCAACATATGGAACAAGTTACTGAAGAGAGTGGTCCTGGCAGGGTCTGTTAAAGCTGAGCCTGGGGATAGCACAGGGAAGACTGAGGGTGTGGTGGAAAAAAATAGCAAAACGGGATTAAGATAAAACAAAGCAGAAGAGAAATATTGGGCCTGGTAAACTTTCACCTTCCCTAAAATGATTGATGGGCTTATAAAGAGCTATACTGGGCTTGATTTCTAGGGGTGAGGTTGCTGATGAACCTGCATGAATCCATCATCACTCCTGCAGAAGTCCTGGACAAAGCTATTGTCACGGGTAGAGACAATACTGGTATTCACACTGATGAGATCCGGTACTGAGGTGGGCAAATCACTGCTAACTCTTACATGGGAGCACACGACAGAGCATCGAAGGAAAGGGAGAGGAACAGAAAGGGTAGAAGAAGGAAAAGAGGGAAATACAAGGGAAAGTGGCTCACTTTTTGCAGTGCTCTATCTAGTCTTTTATCTTTGGTTTAGACAAAATAACCACAGTGCTTCATCATGGCTTGTTGGCATCAGAAGCCAAAGGGGAGTCAACTATGACTGAAAGCCCTGTGAGAACTAAGCAAGATCAAACTGATGCATTTCATAATCTTTTGGGCTACAAAGGGTTGAACGGCACAAAAACAGGAAACAGCCTGTCAAGCCCATGTTGGCATATCTACTGGTCCTGGGGGAGGCAGGTGCTAGGCTCTTCCAGGAGATAAAAGTGTGAAACCATGTGTTGTGTAACAAGACTTTGCCTGGCGGGGGGGTGGGGGGGTAGATATCTATTCACTGTAGATTGGGAGCCCACAACCGCCCAACATATGAATTCCACCAAAGTCCAGTTTGGTGAACGATAATTTTCATTGGTGTTACTTACAAAAATATAGGTTAGGGGTTACTTGTAAGAGCAGAAATGACTCACAGACAGCTACATCACAAAGCCCATGCCATTAAGTGACAGCTCACACAAGCTGAGAACCTGGAGGGCACTGCACAGCCTGCGGGCAGCTGGACAGGTTGGAGAATGTCCTTTCCAAGTGACTCGGTTGGTCCAAAACTCTTCCAGGCTGTTAAGCTGATCTCTGCTTCTTCCAGGCAACTTGCCTGGTCTCAGAATCTTCTCCACAGCATAGCTTGTCTGAGAGTGACTCCCCCAGAAGTCTTCAATGTTTACTCTTGGGAAGAAGGGGCCTAGTGAGTCTGATAAGCCTCAGGGACTTCCTGAAGCTATTTGGAGTGTTAATGAGTCTGATCAGCCTCAGGGACTTCCTCAAGCTGTTTGGAGTGTTTACTTTGTGTGTTAAACAGCTTCCCTGCAGGATGGAAAGTTTCAGTCTCAGAGGAAGCCGCTACAGGGCGCCATGGCACGGGTTGTAGGCAGTGAAAGAGAAGGTCAAGGAACTGTAGGCTTGCCAAGTTCAAGATCCAAAGAGACAGCCCATGGTTAGCCAGGAAGCTTTACCAAGAATTTGAGTTCCGTGGAGGGATCATTAAATTGAATTATTTGGGTCTTCTCCTGACTCTAGAAATAAAATAATACAGGATGGATTAGAATAAAATGTATATTCACTCTTAGAAGATATGAGATAGTCTTTCTAGTTTATACTTCTGTACAAAAGTGTTATTTTATTAAGCTTTTAATTTGAAGTGCTGGCTCATTGTATAAACATACATTTTCTTTGTTTCTTTGTAGTAGGGTCTCACCACATAACACAGACTAGCCCCAAACCTGTAATCCTCCTGCCTCAGCCTCCCAAGGACTGAAATTACAGGCATTGCCACTACCTCTGTTTAAAATACTCGTTTCAACTATAACTCAAAAAAAAAAATTAGGGCCAGGAGATGGCTCATTGAGCAAAAGTGCTTGCCACACAGGCCGATGACCTGAGTTCAATTCCAGCACCAATGGAAGGAAAGAACCAACTCCTGAAAGGTGTCCTCTGACCTGCACACGTGCACACACGTGCACACACACACACACACACACACACACGCACATAATTTAATTTTAAAAATAGAGTTATTAGCAAAGTGCCAAAATAAATAAATAAATAATATGCCAGAGCATCTGGAATCCACTGATACCTTTCACTGAGGGCTTTTTGCCCCATTGTAGGAGAAAGTGGATGGGAAAGAACAGAAAGAGGAGATCCACAGATGATGCTGTTTCACTTTTTGTCCTGGACTTGAACTACCTCTAAAGTATCTATAAAGTATCTATAATCAGAACTCTCCACCCTGCTACCACCTTGGATAGTTATTATCCTTCATAACCCTTAGCTTTTCCTTTGTAAAGTAGCACCACATATTTTGGAGTGAACACTGTTTAATGTCCCCATACCTGTTTCCCCTTGATTCTTCCATAAGTCCCAACTTTGTTCATTCATTCATACACACCCCGGATGACCTAATGAAAACTACTCCATCCCCCACCCTAGGAGTAGATCCTGCCTGGTTATGCCAGCCACTATATTCCCACTCTTCTTTGCCATTGATTGGCTCAGTAACCACCCAGTTTCTGTGGGTTATGTCCTATGGGTGGAGTAAGATACTAAACCAGGAGAGACCTTTTCTTCTGCGGATGTGTGAAAGATTTTTCTTATTGTAAGCTAGGTATGATGAGGTTGGTGGCCCCGATTTGCTACTGGCATGAGGGAGAGTAGCCTTAGATGGAACTGATGCCATTGATGGCGGGGTGGAAAGAATTGCAGCAAGGCCAAGAGGAGGATCAAACTAGATAATCTACTGCAAAACATTTTATAAACTATAGGCAAAGCAAACGCATAGTTTCAACTAATTACAAAAAGGGATTTTTAGTATTCATCCTCAAGTGTTGTAAGCTTCACCTTCTCTATATTCACCTCTCTCCTGGCTTCTGAGCAGATACATGAATTCATGTAACATTTAGAGTATGATCAATATTTAATAAATGCAAAATAATGTTGTGTTAACTAACAAATTGCCACCAGATGTTCTTAGGGCTTTGGAGTCTTCAGGTGAAACTGATCACATACAGTAATAGTTTAATTATTACATCATCCATCTCTGTAATCCTGAGTACCTGTCTGTCTTATGGTTGAAGTCTCATTAGACTACTGCTGCCCTGTTTAAGATTGAGTGCTTAATATGTGGTCCCTAAAGGCAATCTTGGGAAAGCACCAGCATCCAGCTTGTCCATATATCATCATCATCTTGATTTATTTTGTTCAAAGGAAAAAGTTCAACATCCAGAAATGAGATGTCAAAAAATAAAGTTTCTGCAAATCACAACAAATGCTGGTGAGGATGTGGGGAAAGAGAAGCCTTTATCCACTGCTGGTGGACTTGTAAACTGGAGTATCCATGATGGAAATCCATATGGGGGAATTTCAAAAGACTAAAGACAGAACTACCATATAACCTAGCTAGCTATAACACTCTTCCATAACCTACCATAGAGATATTTGCACACCGTGTTGACTGATGCTCTATTCATAACAGCAAGAAAATAGGATCAACAGATGAATGGATAATCAAAGTGTGGTACAAATATACAAATTTTCAGGTAAATGGATGGAACTAGAAAACATTGTCTTAAGCAAGGCAACCTAGACTCAGAAAAGCAAACACTGGATGCGCTCCCTCGTAGGTGGTTCCTAACTTCTAGCTGTTAAGTACATCTGTCTAGGTAGGAGCAAATGTGGGTACAATCCAGGAAACTGGAGAGGGAGGCATGGGGTAGGAGGGGCTTTACTGCAGTGTTGTGGGAGGGTAGAGCATGTGCTATGACAACGGAAGAGGGCACTGGGACAGAGTACAGAGGGGAGGGGGCAAGGAGATGGGAGGAAGGGGAACTGGCCAAGTACGAAAATGCCAAGGAAACCTTTGTAGGCTAATTAAATGTTTGTAACTTTAAACCAAATGGAGAAATTGTTTTTAATTTGTAAAAAGCAGAAGAGGGCTGTGGGGGTGGGCTCACGGGGTAAAGTGCAAGCATGAGGACCAGAATTTGGATCTTCACCACCTCCTGCAATGCTGGGAGTGTGGAAACAGGTGGATCCTGGGAGATGCTGGCCACACAGTCCAGCTCTAGACTCAATGAAGAACCTTGTCTCAAGAAATAAGGTGAAAATGAATAGACACGGATCTCCAACCTCTAGCCTCCACATGTCCATGCACAGATAAAGACATCCATGCACGCATGTGTACACACATGATTATACCACATATACACACATTAATAAATTTGTAGCTTTAAATGTTAAGTACCTTCTTAAAAAATACTAGGAAAGATGAACACAAGAAATCCTAACTTCATAATTTTGGGGTTTTACCTTCAAAGTATCACATTTATCATATCATTTTTCTCTTTCTTTTATTTTCTCTACTATACCCATTTTAGTAATCTTAGTGTTTTAAAATTAGTCTTTTGACTTACATAGATTTAAAAAAACCACATCCACAAAGGATCCTGAGAAAAATATGTTGGTAACCAGATGTACTTCAGATGAATGGAGGTATTTTTTTAAGGGATTAGAATGTGCTGGCACACAGACACCTGTGCATGGAGTTGGGAAATGGCAGTCATAATCAGCACTGATGTGCTGATACAAAACCAAGAGTAAGTGGATCAGCCATGTAATTTACATGTACATAGAGGCTCAGATTAGCATAGACTTATTTTCAATTATTTTATTTCTAGAAGAATTAAGAATATATGAAATGAGAATTCTGAGGAGACAGCTAAGTAGGAAGTACCAGCAAGCTGTCTCCCCACATAGATGATACACGCACTGGAAGATCTGATGTAACCATTAAGAACTCTGGCATCAATGGGATTAGAGAAACATCCATGGGAAGGTTTAGATTTAGACAGTGAAGAAGAGTAATGGAACAAGCCAATTCTCAAATCCAGGAAGGCACCAAACACTTCCAGAGGAGGGGAGTAGAGAAGTGTAGAACTCAGAGAAGTGTGGCTCATGCAGCCTTACTTCTGCTGTGCACTGAGTACGTACTATGTCCCCACCAACCTGATTTTGTTTTTTAAAAATGATAAGCAGTGCTGATTACCATGTGGAAAGGTCATGAGGCACAAGCCACAACAAAACCCAGTATCAGAGCTTTATTGGGTGGGGGGCACAAAAGAACCAGGCCCGGGGAAGAAGCACATGCAGAGAGCAGAGAGAAAGAAAGAGATAGTAGGGGCAGTAGAGAACAGGGAGAGGAGGGGGAGTCTGTCCGGCTCTTTAAGGAGTCCCGTGCACATGAGCAGGTGGGCTTATGGAGCTACGCCACACATGCACTGATTGTGTGACCACGCTGTGCACACATAATCACCAGCATGCACTGACCCCTTGCTTAGCTGCTGAACTGCACATGTACGGTCATGCAGCTGGAGTGAGGGCAGAATCCTAACATTCCAGACTTTTTGCTTACTATAAAAAAGCAGGTGAACAGGAATGGGGCATCATTTCTCCGGGGAAAACTGCTTCCAGCTGACTTGGTGGGCATCGCTTGACTCTTGAGGGGGTAAGGAAGGGAGTTTCTGAGGTAGACAGGTGTCCTGGGATGGTAGACTGTCATCTGCTGCCTCAAAGCTGTTCGTCTTTCTTGGCTTGGCATTCTGGCTGCTTTTGTGTCTGACAGGATGCTAGTGAGACAGAGAAAAGCTTAGAAGAAAGAATTGTTATTATTTTTTTCCTTTGGGGGGGTTCCCACGATGATAGGGGTCCCAAGACCAGGAAAGTTAGGGTTTGGCACTTATCTTGAAATAGATTCGACCCGTCAGATAGGTTTAAGCTAGTTTCTAGAGCTTGGGGAAAATTTTGAACATATTAAGAAGCAGCCATGAGAAAAATAAAGTCTTGGTGACCATTGTAGTGTTTAGTACTCTGCTGGTTAATGTTAGTGAGAGAGAGAGATTTAGAATATGTTTTTAATTTTTACCCAAGACAAGCTTTATCAGAGACAGATTATTCTAAGGCACCTGTTTCCTTTATTAGTTTAGCATCCAGGAGACACAGGTGATCAACTGTTGAGAGCATTTAACAGTAATGGATTGCTATATTAAAGTCTGTTTTTGCAGAGCCCAGACACTTTTGGGTCTGGGGGTGTTCCTTACCACCTGGGTATATCTGATGATGGTCCTTGGACTCCAGCTCTTTGGTGATCCT
This sequence comes from Peromyscus attwateri, assembly GCA_902168425.1. Classification (NCBI taxonomy): domain Eukaryota; kingdom Metazoa; phylum Chordata; class Mammalia; order Rodentia; family Cricetidae; genus Peromyscus; species Peromyscus attwateri. The sequence continues at coordinate 22,200 of CABHPP010140356.1, forward strand.
GTAACAATTAGCTGAGTAGTTAATTAGGAGAGAACCAGGTAGAGAAAAGTTTGTGGGGTGAGACCTCATTCTTCTGGAATTGGTAACAAGGCAGAAAGCAGGGCCCTGTCTGTGTTACTGTGCTTGGGAAGCACTGCTGACTGGTCTGGAGTAAGGTACATGGAGGGAGCAAATGAAATGAAAGCTCCTACCTTAGCTGGAAAATCTTTTCCCATTAAGTAACCCTGAAAGTACAATTAAGTCTGGTGAGATGGGTAAGGCTGTCCCCCAACCCCAACAATAGGGAAATGAGGAGAGGTGGGACCCCAAAACTCCCCCAGGACTGAGCAAGTTGCTCCGGTGTCCAGAAGGAAGGAGGTGGGTCACCCAGATATTATTATTACTACCCTGGGTTCCCTGAATGAGATGGAAGTGGCCGGGCTGGGAACCGGGCAGCTTCAGTCGATGCTGAAGGCCAAGCCTAGGAAGTCAGCCAGAGGGTGGTCCTGATCTGATGTCCCCATGCAGCTAGGTGCCCTGGGGCAGTCAGCTGACCAGCGGCCCTTCTGGCAGCTTTTCAGGCAAGGCCCTATCAGTGGGGACCAAGCCCAATGGCCTTCTTTCCCACACTTAAAACAGGGACCCAGCAGTTTTCAGGGAACCGGTCAGATTGCATGTGCCAGCATTTGGCAGTTTCTTTTTTGGGCTTTTTCATCTCTCCCATGGTACACTTTAAATGCCACCACTAACACTCCTGCCTATGGGGTCAGGAGCCTTGCTCTCCAGATGCTTAAGTTTTAGCCCTAATGTCAGAGAGCTCTGGGAGACGAGACAGATTTTATTCCGAGTCTTGAATTTTTTTTTTCATAGTTTGGTGGCTTGAGGACAGCTTTAGGAAGACCCGCCAGGAAGCAGGTCGTAAACTGATCTATGGCTAGAAAGCCATCCAGTTTATTATGATCCCAATGTGGGTCCTGATCGTAAACTTATTTGCATGCATCCTAGCCTGCTTCCAGACCTGTCCATGCTTAGCAGCCTGCCTGGTACTGGAGAACAGAGCAGAGAACAGATAAGATAAGGTTCTTTGGAGTCAGAGATTCCTTAGGTTCAAGAATGCAGGTGGGCAGGAGAGAGAATCAGAAAGGGAGGGTTTGGAGCTTAGGTAAAAATGTGGGGATAAGGTAACTTTTTATTTGCCCATTCTCTGGCAGAAGTTAGATAATTCCCGTGAAATATCAGAGTTGAAACGGCCAAATTTATTGGTATCTGGATATTTAAGGCATTTCTCAGAGGAGGAGTGGAACCACAAGAAGGAAACCTCCATGTCTCATGACTGCAGCCAAGAGAAAAAAATTAAAAATTAAAATAACCAATGGGATCCTAGGCTCCTATCCCGGGCATACCCAGGATAGGTAGTCTGTGGACCAGCATCAGCACAAGTTAACCAAACCGCCGTCATGGAAGGGGCAAGGGCTGGGCGTATGTACCAGAGGACACACCGGAGGACTCCCCAGGAGTCCAGACAGCATTCAATACTTTGTCAAGAGAGAATGTGTCATGGTACGCAGCCAAGGACCCCCCGGGGGTCCAGCATGAGGAATATATCACAGACTACAGTCGGGAAATGTCGAGGGATCGGAAAGGGGAAACTCACCAATCTGGTTAGTGGGTGTGTTGTGCAGAGCGGTCCTGGCAGCTGGGCAAATGAAAAAGGTGGAGCGGGCAGTCGCAGGTCCAATAAACCGCAGTACAGGATCCCAGACACAGAGCCCCAGACGCAGAGTGCCGGAAGAACCTATCTCATCACAGCACCAATGTTGTTTTTTAAAAATGATAAGCGGCACTGGTTATCATGTGGAAAAGTCATGAGGTATGAGCCACGACAAAACCCAGTATCAGAGCTTTATTGGGGGGGGGGGGGGACAAAAGAACCAGGCCTGGGGAAGAAGCGTGTGCAGGGAGCAGAGAGAGAGAGAGATAGTGGGGGCAGGAAAGAACAGGGAGAGGAGGGGGAGTCTGTGTCTGGATCTTTAAGGATTCCCATGCACATGAGCAGGTGGGCTTACAGAGCTACACCACACATGCGCAGATTGCATGACCATGCCGCACGCATGTAATCACCAGTGTGCACGGATGACATAAGACATAAAACCCCTAACTTAGTTCCTGAACTGCACATGTGCAGCATGCAGCTGGAGGGGGCAGAATCCTAACACCTGACCCATGCTATGCTGTGCAGCATGTGTGTGCTTTCTCTGACTTAATCTCCAGTGCAACACTGTCTACCTCTTCTCTGTTTCTGAGAGGCCATGGTAGCACCAAGGTGGGCTTCTCCCAGCCCCAGCCTCTACTAGGTCTGAGTTTCAGTTAAGTTTCAGTTTCTGTTTGGGTCCTAGTTCCTGTTTCTGTTTTGGTTTCTGGTAAAGCAGATAAGGGAGATATTGCATTCCAGGCATGAGTCAGCACTTACAGTCCCAGCCAATCAGAAACATATTAGTGTGGCTGCTACTTGCTTGGCCAATAAGGTTTAGGATGACCTAATCCCCTCTAGCTGTCTATAAAAGGAGCCTGCGAGCTTCTCTGGGGGTCATCACCATTTTGTTGTGTGATTGACTCCTATATGCAGGAATTCTCTCAAAAAAAAAAAAATAAATGCTCTTGCTTTTGCATACGTGAGTGGTAGTCTTTTATGGGATGATCTGCAGACCCTGACATTCTCAGCACAGCTCCCTAAAGGCCCTTTGACTTGTCCACTACTTCTTCACTATTAGATTTAACAGCCCTCCCTAGGACTCAAGCAAATCTCTGATATATGACTTTATTTTGTAATAATGAAACTAGCCCATCTCTGCTTGGTCCAGTGATTACAATTCTCATTTTTTAACAGACAAAAAAGTGACACAGAAGATAAATTATGCATTCAAAAACCCGCCTTCAGATAGTAAGTGGGGAAAACAAAATTGAAATCCAGCATCATATCATATGACTTCTGAAGTCATTTGTTCACTACCATTAGAGCACTTCCTTTTATTAAATTATGTTTCCTTTAAAGTTTGCAGGCTCTCCTCTCTCTCTGTCTCTCTGTCTCTCTGTCTCTCTGTCTCTCTCTGTCTCTGTCTCTCTCTCTCTCTGTGTGTGTGTGTGTGTGTGTGTCTCTCTCTCTCTGTGTGTGTGTGTGTGTGTGTGTGTGTGTGTGTGTGTGTGTGCAGTGCTAGTCATCAAGCCCACAGCCTTATATATTCTAAGGTGGGATATTTGCCCAACTCCAAGAAAATTATCTTTTCAAAATTCCTTTTCATTTAGGACCAGCAAGATGGCTCAGAAGGTAAAGGTGCTTGCCAATAAAGCTGATAACTTGAGTTCAATCCCCAGGAGCCCACATGGTTTAGGGAGAGGACTAACTCCTGCAAGTTGTTCTTTGACCTACATACCTAGACACACCATAGCCTCTACATGCACACCACAGCTTCCACATTTGTAAAACAGTATATACACATACATACATACACACACATAAATAAATGTAAAAAAATGTATTTTCATTTATTATGCCATATAATTCTAAGGTATAAAAATCATATTAAATACTTAGTAGCCATAATTTCCAGTTAGGAGACTGAAAATCAAAAAGATCTAGTGTCTCAGTGAATATAAAGACAGCTCAAACTGAAACAAAAAAGCCAATGGCTCTAGATCACTCTAGGTTTGAGCATTTTAGTGTAAGTACTGGGGGTATGACTATCCAATGAGGGTCTGGACATTAGTGAGGTAAGTGTGCGAGTCCAGTGCATGTCCCCTTCTTTGAAATGTGGACTTTAAAACTTCCCCTGGCTGTCTGAGCTGGCATTCTCCTTCATACTCACATCCCATCTTTTCTGTGTGCATAAAGTGGTTGCTGATCAGTGTTAGGGAGTACAGATTGATTCTGCACACAGAGCAGACAGCAAGTGTAAACCATGCAGGCTGTGAGTGTGTGAAAAACTTACATGCACTCAAAAGCCAAACCAGAAAGATTCCCCACAGATAAGATTTCACAAATTGTCTGGTTGAATATATTTGTCTGCTGAATGCTCATAATTCATTAGAAAATCAAATAATGCTGATTCCTACCTCACCTCAGTTTTTTGTTTGTTTGTTTAATGTATAAGAGAGCCAATATCAAGATAACTAACAACAATACTGTGTAGAGTGGTAAAATTAGTATGAAGTTTGTAGTAAGACCCATTGTAAACCAGTGTGTATGACCTTGGGCAAATGACCCTACCTCTGTCCACATTCTTCAGCTGTAATGATTAAATACAGTAAGGCCCATAGAGAGCTCAGAATGCGGCAGTCATGCAATCAGCTACAGTATGGAGATGAGAATACTGTCCCCAGCACAGTTACTGCCATCAGTCATGCAGAGATCTCAGTGCCAGACAGACAGTAGTACCCAGTGACCTGAGCCTGGAAAAAGAAGTGCATCAGATTAAACCAAGGCATTCAATAGCAAGCTTGGGTCTAGTCCAGTCTAGCGTATATACACAAGGGGCCAGAACTGAGATCCTAAAATGGAAATAAGAATGTATGCGCTATAGAAACAGTCACAGCTGATTGGGCAACAATTTGATTCCAGACAGACTCCTTCATATTGAAGCATAGCCTTCTCCAGGACCAAGAAAGCCAACCTCCTAGAAGGAGAGGTCAGCAGAGGCCATAAGTTGGTCAGAGCTCTCATAGTGTGCCGAAAATTCACCACCACCCTAATATATCCACACCAAGTCTTTAGTCTTTGCAGCAATGGTTAAGGAATCTTAAGGGGTGAGCTTATCCTAAAAGATCTAAATAAGCCCTAAACGTGATTGCTTACATCCTTATAAAAGAGACACACACAAAAAGAAGACAGCGTGAAGGCAGCTCCTGGAGTGGTGTGGCTACAAGCTAAGCAACAGCAGGAACTCTAATAGTCACCAGGAGCTGGAAGAGGGAAGGATCAAACTCCTCCTCCCAGCCTTCAGAGGGAACACGGTCCTGCCCACACCTGGATTTGGGACTTGCAGCCTCCAGAACTGAAAGAATAAACTTCCTTTTCTTTTCAGTGGTGGTCTGTTCAGCCCTAGGAAACGACTACAGCCCTGGACAAGAGTTTACAGTTCAAACAAAGCTCCACAGCTATAAATGGAGTTCAGCCTAAAGCAAAGTGGCATTTTGCTCACTGGATACCAGACTTGGGCTGTCCAGACTATTCCAAACATTACCATGGTGGAGAAAAGTAAGTCCTGGATTGGCTCAGGAGCTGGTGGGTTCATCTCAGCCGTCACATTCAGGCAGGGGAGGCAGAACTGGCAAGTCCATAACTTTTTTGCAATAGATGATAAATGTCACCTAAAACTTGACCATATACAGTTTCAGATGACGCTCAGTTTCAGGAAAACCGAAAGGGAGAAAACATACTGATCCTGCTGTGGAGGAATCTATCCCATGGCTTAGAATGTTAGTTCCCTTTATTCATGCGCCAAACCAATGCCAGCAGATAGGAGCCCTGAAGCCAGCAGCTGTTCTAGCCGTCCTTTATAATCCCCAGATCTCACCTCCCGAAGTGCTCAGGAAGACCCTCCTTAAGCCAAGAGCCTCTGGGGCTCAAGAAGACCATCTTGTGCCCAATTCACTATGACAGTAGCATGGGAGAAGAAGAAACTGAGTATGGTAAGTTGTTCTGACCAGTAAGGCTTCTGATTGACAAGCCCAAGAGTCAGCATATAATGGGGATTCAACACCCCTTATCCCAAAATAGTATCAAAATAGGGTCTTGGTTTAGATGTTCTCAAAACCTCATGTCTAGATAGCACAGGAAACCCATGTAGACATAAGTTACAGCTCCTGTCTCTTAGAAGCGTCTATTTGTGTTTATAGTGTGAGGTCTACCCAGTCCCTGATCTCCAGGGATATGGGTATAGCTGAGTGGTGCAGACCATTAGACTTAAGATAGAGAAGTAATGTTTTAATTCAGCCGTGAAAATATTCCAAACTATGACAATCTGGTATTAAACTGATATAATCTGTCTTGTGGCCACCGTATACCATCTTGTCCCAATTAATCAGTATGATCCTGAAATAAGAGGATGCAATGCACGGTCAATGACCGTCTCAGAAAAAAAAAAAAAAAGAATGTCTCAATTATTTCACCTCTCTGGCCTTTAGGTCATTTCATTTGTAAGATCAAAAATATGTATGCAATTATCATTAAATTCCTTCCCAGCCCCCACATATTGCTTGGGTGATTCACTGTAAGATATACAATATCTTCATTAAAGCATAAAGCTTGGTCACCATACAGAAGGGTGATTAAGAAGTAAGGTAAAGTAGTTTGCTTAAAAGCTGGCATTCCTCCATGAGAGGCTGCAGGACCTATACAAGGAAACTGACAGCCCTGACTCCTAAGCTGAGGCCCAGGAGACATTTCCAGGCACCTCCACCAATATAGCTCTCACTCTGTCTTTACTGTAATGGCTGGCTGGGATTCCTCTCTGGTTCCCATATTTCTGGAATCAGATAACTTTCTAAAGACTAAAAAATCACAAAGCAAAATTTAACATGAAGGCTGGGGGTACAACTCAGCAGTATAGAGTTTGCCTAGCATGCACAAGGCCCTAGTTATTCCCAGTAACACACACACACACACACACACACACACACACACACACACACACGCGCGCATCCCATGGAGAAGGAGCTATGCTCAAAAAACGAACTGAAACGAACACTCTAACACAAATGTCTCAGAGAGAGGCCAGACCGCTGACTTCTCAAAGAATTGATGTTTTGAGCTGCATGCTTACCTCCTACCTCCTCAGGCTACTCTGTATGTTGCTTGCTATATGGTTGGTGCTAAAATGTTCATTTGGGTAGAGTCAAAAATGGTATTACACTCCTAGCACATCTGTGAAAGCTTGCCTTCTGAACAAATGACCAAAGACCACCAGCCCCCCATCTGTCAGGAGCCGCTGCTACCCAGTGCCAACCGTGAACCTAGTCCTCCCAGACACACACACACGGGGGCAATGAAAAATGGCGTCTGAGGGGTCCCAAGCGAAAGTGACAGGTTTTATCCTGACTGCTAAAGAGAAATGTACTGAGACTAGAGAGACTGTAGAGGGGCACGCCCTCGCAATGTGTCTGTGGGTCGAAGCACACCCTGCTCCCTGACAGAGCTCCTGGCGGCCTGTTAACCTGGCAGCATTATTGTTAGGCAGCAACGCTCATTTCTAGCACCTAACACTGGACACACTGACAGCAACAGGGTTGATGGAGGAGGAAAGAAGCTGTTTTACAGTCTAAAGAAAAAAAAAAGGAAAAAAGGAAAAAAGAAATAAAAAGCTCTTGGATTTCTCAAGCCATTTGAAATCTGGCCAGAGAAATACTTGATTTCAGATTCTTCAGCTCTCCGCAATGATGCTGGAAGTGGTGTCCCCCACATGTGAGGACATATTTCAGAGCCAAAGTTTTCTCAAGATGTTCCAAGCCTGCAGGCTCCTGATTCTTTTTCAAATTACCAAGATGATAGTATCCCACGGAGAATTGTGATTAGTCTAAACTCTCCACAGCTGTGAGAGATGAATGTACAAATTCCAATAAAGATTCTGCATGTTCTGGACTGAATTTACCTACATGACATCGCCTACATGACATCCAGGACCACTTGAAAGAACTAGAGCTGCTGAAACGCTGTTCCATGTCTTCCCTAGCATCTGATGCTGGGAGGCTTGCAACAGCTCCAAGAGGATGCCTCCTAGGCCAATGCCACCCAGCAGTGGCCATTCATTTAGCAGGACTGTGGTGTGTCAGGAGAACTACAGGGCTGGGAAATTAAACCTAAGTATGTGGGAGTTCAAAGAGGCCTTGCAATTCATGATGTGAATAGTCAGGAGGATTATTAAACACCTTGTAACTGAAGGGGTTGGCCTGGAGCTACAAGGGACAACAAAACCTGCTGCCTCACCACTTCTAATTCATCAAACACAGGCTCAGGACATTCTTCAGTTAGTTGGAAAAGTCCACAGGGCCTTGTTTTCTTAATTTGGACAACTTCTTGCAAAAATCCTTCCCTGGACACATGGCACAGTCCTAGGGCAATCCTGATTCTACTTCTGCCAGCACCCTCAGCTGTTCCTCCTAGCCCATCTCCATCCCTTTGGGATCCTCCACCATCTCAAACCTGCTCTCTTCCAGGACCCAGGTAGGCTACCTACGTCTTCTTTTCTTCCTCCACTCTGGTCTTCCTAAGGTCCCCCTAGACCTGCAGCTGCAGCCAGCCTCAGCCTCTACTCCCAGCACATCTCCATTCCCTTGAGACTCAGTGTCACATGTGGCCCAGACTCAGGGTATCCCTAGTTCCACCTCCAGTACCCTCCATGGAACCAGACCCTGAACCCTACTTGAGACACTCAAAGTCACTCCCCTTCCCCCAAATGCTAGCCTATCACCCCACCACATGCTGAGCTGATCTGAGACTGCTTTAAGTCTGAACCCAGAGTTCCAACCAGAACTTCAGACCAGAGACCAGTCTCAGCCTGAACCCTGAAACTCAGAGTGGTCCCACCATTGAAAAATAAGCATTATTCAACTGATCCACAACCTGACAGATTAGGATTACAGCAATCAAAGAACCAAATGCCCACCCAACAAAGGTAAAATCATATATGCCCACCAAGAAACAGTATGTGGTGGTTTAAAAGAAAATGACCTCCAAAGAGAGGGCACTATGTGGCTTTGTTGGAGTGGGTGTGGCCTTGTTGGAGGAAGTGTGTCACTGTGGAGGCAGGCTTTGAGGTCTCATATGTGCTCAAGCCACACTCAGTGTCTCAGACCACTTCCTGTTCCCTGTGAGTCAAGATGTAACAACTCTCAGCTCCTTCTCTAGCACCATGTCCTGCACGCCACCATGCTTCCCACCATGACAATAATGGACTAAACCTCTAAATTGTAAGCAAGCCACTACAATTAAATGCTTTCCTTTATAAGAGTTGCCATGATCATGGTGTCTCTTCACAGCAGTAGAAACCCTAAGACACACAACAAATGTCACAGCTCTAAGTACCTAAATCTCATCACAGAAAAACACAAATATGAAAAACAGAAACAACATGTCTCCTCCAGAAACCATTTCTAGTATAATATTCCCTGAGAAAAGCAATTTAGCCTGAAGAACAAGACAAGAACTTCAATACAGCAAGTATAAATACATTCAAGGACTTTAAAGAGGATATGAGTAAATACCTGAATCAAGAGCATGAAATCACAAACAGTGGAATGAAATTATAAAAATAATTCTAGATATGAAAATCGAATTTAACAAAGAAATAGAATAACTAAAGAAAAGGAAACTAAAATAAAATTTTAAATGAAAACTTAGGAAGTAAAATAAAAAGCTCAGAGGAAAAACTCATCATACTAGATAAAGTGGAAGAGATTATTTCAGGTCTTAAAGGTAAGGTAGACAAAATGGATCACTCAGTCAAAAAGATGTTAAATCTAAAAATAATAAATTGATTAATTAATTAAAATCCAGGCATAAAACATCCAGGAAATCTGGGGCACTATGAAAAGACCAAATCTAATAATAATAGATATAGAGGAAGGATAAGGAACCTAGGTCAAAAGCTCAGGAAATATTTTTTTAAAATCATAAAGTGGGCTGGAGAGATGGCTCAGAGGTTAAGAGCACTGGCTGCTCTTCCAGAGGTCCTGAGTTCAATTCCCAGAAACCACATGGTGGCTCACAACCATCCGTAATGAGATCTGGCGCCCTCTTCTGGCCTGCAGGTGGAACACTATACATAGTAAATAAATAAATCTTTAAAAAAAAAAAAAAAAAAAAAAAAACAAACCATAAAGGAAAATTTCCCAAATCTAAAAAAAGAGATGCCTATCATGTTGCAAGAAGAACATCAAACAGACAGGACCAGAAAAGAAATTCTCCACATCACATAACAATCAAAACACTAAATGGACAGAACAAAGGAAGGATACTAAAAGCTGCAAGGGAAAAAGACCAAGTCACATATAAAGGCAAGTCCATAAGAATAATGCCTGACTTTCTCATGGAGACTGAAATTCAGAAGAGCCTTTACTGATGTTCTACAAGCTCTGAAAGATCACAGATACAAGCTCAGACTACCATACCCAGCAAAATTATCAATCATTATTGAAGGAGAAAGTAAATTTCATGATAAAAACAACTTTAAGCAATTTATGTCTACCAATCCAGCTCCACAGAAGACAGAAAGAAAACTTGAGTCTAAAGAGGTTAACCACAACCAGCATTGCAGTCCATCACTGAGGGGAGTCAGGGGAGGAACTCAAACAGGGCAGGAACCTGGAGCCAGGAACTGATGCAGAGGCCACAGAGGAGTGCTGCTTACTGGCTTGCTTCTTATGGCTTGCTCAGCCTGATTTCTTACAGCACTCAGGACCAACCCAAGAGGTGGCACTGCCCACAATGAGGGGGACCTCTCATATCAATCATCAATCAAGAAAATGTACCATAGGCTTTCCCACTGGCCAATCTCTTGGGGGCATTTTCTCAGTTGAGGTTCTGTCTTCCTAAATGACATAAAACTAGCCAGCACAATATCACTGGTCATCAGGAAAATGCAAAATATAATTACTTTGAGATTTCATCTTATCCCAGTCAGAATGGCTAAGATAAAAATAAATTTCATCAAATGCTAGGGAGGATGTGGGGGAAGGGGGACATTTTCATTGCTGGTGGGAATACAAAATGGTACAGCCATTATGAAAATCAGTGTGAAGTTTCAAAAGGCTAAAAATAGATTTACCACAAGATCCAGCTATAGCTTGGATCATATACTCTGTATCTTACTACTGAGATACCTGCTCATCCATGTTCATTGCCGCTGTAGTCATAATTGTAGGGGAAAGGGGCTGGCTAAAGAAACCCACCCTGACCCTGGAGCCCAGAACCAGGGAAAGAAACACAGCCTGGGTCTGGGACCTGAGCCAGAGAAATGAACACTTTATCCCCAAACCCAGAACCAAGGAAACATGCCCTGATTCTGAAACCAATACCAAAGAAAGAGTCAGAGCCAGTGAAAGAAATATGCCCTTGCCTTAGAATTAGAGTCAAAAAGATAAGATAGGCCAGTGAAAGAATCACAGGTTGGCTCTGAAATCAGGGCCATCCTCTGCCCCTAGCCCACAAAACTGACCAATCCCTGAGCAGAAAAAAAACTAACCAATCCCTGGTTGACTCCATCCCCAAGAGATCCTATATAAACCACCTTGTCTGGTCAGTTGTGGGCTGTTCTTTCCACCCTGGTAGAGGCAGCCACTCTCCCGGACTCCTTTCCAAATAAATCTCTTTCTCAAAAGAGTTTTGGGTGTGAAGATCTTCATTCACTGGTGCAGAGAAGAACCTTGCTGAGATGTCCCATAGTGAATAGAGCAAAGAGGAGCTGAACAGAAGAACCTTGCTGAGATGTTCCATAGTGGACTGTGTAGTGGGTAGCTGTTCCAGCTTTGACCTGGAAGTACTACCCCTAGTGAGGCTTCCGGTAACTGCCACACCTACCTATGACCTGCCCCTGGGGTGGTGCAAAGACGGGAGCCCTTAAGAACCAAGATCCAGATGTGCTCACTCTCTTAGTTCCTTATGATCCTGGATGCTGGATGGCAGACTGAGCAGAGTTCTCCAGAGAATACTGCTGGACTGCACTCCACCTCTCCTGGATCCTGTAACCAACCCCTTTACTGGCTGTAAGTTACTCCAAAATAAACCTCCTTTTTAACTGCGTGGAGTTGCCTTAATAAATCCCTGAACAAGCCAGGTGGTGGTGGCACACGCTTTTAATCCCAGCACTCAGGAGGCAGAGGCAGACAGATTTCTGTGAGTTCGAGGCCAGCCTGAGCTATAGAGTGAGTTCCAGGAAAGGCACAAAGCTACACAGAGAAACCTTGTCTCGAAAAATCAAATAAATAAATAAATAAATAAATAAATAAATAAATAAATAAATAAA
>CABHPP010140357.1:0-27479 GCA_902168425.1 Peromyscus attwateri
AGGAATCTGAAGACTGCAAATGAAGCATAGACCCTGAAGAAACACTGCTTACTAGATTCCTCTGCTTCATTTCTCACATAACTCTGACTAGGGATAGCACTGCCCACAGTGTGCTCAGCACTCTTACTTCAAGTACCAATTAAAAATGTTTCACAAATATGATGACAAGCTACTGTAGTAGAGAGAATTTGTAGTTAAAGTTTCTTCTAACTTTTTAATGTACTTTGTGTGAAGTTGACAAAAATTAACTACAAAAATCAGTTTCCTTGCTCTGTATTATTTGCCCACAGCAAACATTCCATTTTTCTTCCTAAATTTCTAGGATTGGGAAGCTACTCAACTTTACATCAGTTTGTTTCCATACATTCATGTTTAGTATTATATATATTCTAAATGAAATGTGCTCACTCATTTGGTGTATATAAAATAAGCTTACTGATATTTCAGCAGGCTAATATCATAAATCATGAAAGGAGTAATTAAAACTCCTTATAGCAGCATGTGCCTAATTTTCCTCAGATGCTGCCCTCTGGTTGCAGTGCTAATTGTGGTCCTGGATTCAGATTATTCTGGCAAGAGGGATGGACAGCATGCTGTTTTGATTGCAGCTCCTGCCCAGAAAATGAAGTTTCTAATGAGACAAGTGAGTGTTTGCTGCTGAGGTAAACATCCAACTTGATCACATTCCCCATAATGGAATACTGAAAGGGTCTAAAAGGATACTGCTCAAGTAAAATATACCACTTTTCAAAGTTGGTCTTTATAGGAATATAATCATTGACAATGTCCCTATCCTGAACTCCTGTGCCGTCATTCACATATTAACTCATTATAAATTCAAGGCTGATTACATTTTTCTCAAAGAAATAGTTTTTATAATCAAACTTCAGTGTCAGGAAATTCCAGATCAGATCTTTCTTAGTGATTTATCTCCTCTAAAATGACATGTAGATCAGGTTCAGAAGATGGCTTTTTGAAAATATTTTGTTATTTTTGTATGTATGTATGTATGTATGTATGTATGTGTCCCTACTTATGTTTATGCACAACATATGTGTACAGGATCGTATATAGAAAACAAAACATGGATCCAGTTCCACTGAAATCAGTCATGTGGATCCTGGAAACCAAATTCAAGTCCTCTGTAAGAATAATGAAGAATGTAAACAATTACTTGGAGCTAGTGCTCCTGTAGTTAGAATTACAGGAGTAATGAGATTGATAATATGAATCCTGGGGCATGAACTCACATCTTCTATAAGGTCAGTACAGTCTCTCCACAGCTGAGCCAACCTTGCAGTCCCTTAAACAATTTAACTAATTACATGTGCCCATGAATGCATTGTTCTAGGTAAAAAGACTTAAAATCATGGCAGCACGTCATTACTTTCTGCAATTATCTAATAATTTAGCTCAATTTAAATAACATTTCTTGCAATTGCCACAGTGGAATTACAAAGAATGGAGTACTGTTGATCAACACAAATATTTTGTGTTACTATTGCTGTTTAAGGGTCTTGTGTTGACTTGCTCATGGTGTTTGTCAGTATATAATTCACCATGAGTACATTCATAGAGTCTGAATATCACAGAGATGAAAATTAGAAAAGGAGGAAGGTGTTGTCTACTCCCAAAGGTAATGGAATCAAGATGTTGTGATTTTTAGTGTTAAGTATGTAGAGAAGGTAATACAAAAATCTTCAGTGATAAAGTTCTTGCTTCATGAAAACAATACTTGGGAGTTTGGTATCCCAACTGCCAGATGAAGAGACATATTGCAGTTTTCAAACAATAATATTAAATTTATATAACATTCACATCTCACTTTACCCTTTTATTTCCTCCATATAAATCTGAGAACACTCAAATTCAAGAGTTCTGTTACTTTTACATGAACATACACATATAAATATTTGTATGTAGATGAAACATACTTATGTGATTTATTGTTGATTTTATGCCAATGTGTTTGGGATGGAAAATTGAAAATATAAAATGCGTCATAGGTTTTGTCCCAGTAGAATATATCATCTCCAGCTTCATGAGTACAACATTCATAAAAGAAACAAAGATCTCAGGAGGCACTGAATCAAAGGTATCTGTGATATTAAAATATACTAAGAAAAATTGTGGTTAATGAAATTAACTTTGGTGAAATTATCAGTTTAAGACTTTTGTCATAGACTCTAAAATGTACTAAAAATTTCTCTGCTTTCTTAAAGCATGATTAATGATGTCATCAGTACAGTTAAGTAGAAAAAACAAGGGATTCTTTGGTTTCACTCTTAATAAAGATAATGAATACTATAAACTGGAAGCATTTCTGTACAGCATTGTCCTTTCATCACATCCTCAGTAAAAATGCTAATATTTTAATACTTCTTGAACACCCAACATGGAAATGTATTGTCAATAAAAATGCTTAATCAGCACTAATCATACTATCATTTGTCCATCAGACATGCATCAGTGTGTGAAGTGACCAGAGGACCAGTGTGCCAACACAGAGCACACACAGTGCATTGACAAAGCTGTGATCTTTATGACCTATGAAGACCCCCTGGGGTTGGCTCTTGCTGTAATAGCCCTGTGCTTCTCTGCACTAACAGCTGTAATTCTTGGGGTCTTTGTCATTTGCTGCATACAAGAAACAGACCTCAACTTCAAAGACAGACACTACCTCAGAATAAAAGGCTTTGAAAAGACTTTCCAATCAAATGGACTCAAGAAGCAAGCTGGTGTAGCTATCCTAATATCTAATAAAATAGACTTCAAACTAAAATCAATCGAAAGAGATCAGGAAGGACATTACATATATATATCACAGGGAAAATCTGACAAGATGAAGTCTCAATTCTGAATATTTATGCCCCAAATACAAGGGCAGCCACATTTGTAAAAGAAACATTACTAAAGCCTAAATTGCACATCAAACCCCACACACTAGTAGTGGGAGACTTCAACACCCCACTCTCACCACTGGACAGGTCTGCCAGACAGAAACTTAACAGAGAAATAAGGGAACTAACAGATGTTATGACTCAAACAGACTTAGTAGATATAATAAAAGTTGTCACATGAATTGTTAGAAGGTCTTGTTTATAAAATCAAACCTGAGGCCAGTTATTGGATTGAATGCTGGAAGATCAGAGAAGCAGAACAAGCCACAGCCACCTCACCTCGCCAGTTCCTCAGCTGATCCTGTTTCCTCAGACTGGAAGCCTCTCAGTACTCACCCAGAATGGGTCTCAGCTGAACTGTTGCTCAGAGCCTAAAAGCTTAACCAGGCCAAAAGCTTCTAGTTTCTGGACTTCACGCCTTATATACCTTTCTGCTTTCTGTAATCACTCCCTGGGATTGAAGGTGTGAGTCACCATGCTTGGCTGTATCCTTGAACACATGGATTTCTGCCTCTGCAATGCTAGGATTAAAGGCATGTGGTACCGCTGCCTAACTTCTATGTTTAGTATTGTGGCTGTTCTATTCTCTGACCCCAGAAAAGTTTGTTAAGGTTCACAATATTTTGGGGAACCTAATACTACAAAAGGTGGTCAACAAGTTAGTTGTAACACAACAATACCATTTTATATTTATGTTTATGGGAAAAATAATAACTCCCACATTTTCCAACTCATTTTGTATCACTGACCAGTAAACGTCAAGCTCACACATACTCTTTCATTCCAAATGATTGATTCAGAATTTGGTATAAGATGTATGGAAAATATTCTTATTTTTTCCATCATCTTATACTTTCTATTCATCTATTTTACAAACATATAATACTGGCATAAGAAATTCAAACAATTTCCAGATGTTACTTGTTCTCAGTAGATTGCAAATGCTCTGTTACTGAACCTGGAAATGTAGACAAAAGGTGTTGTCTAGAAAATATGACCAAATAAATTAATAAGCATGTAGGACTGCTATTTCAGTCAGTAGATGTAGGACTATCTTGTACTCCAACCACATCCCTCATGGAACCTTCTGAAAATACACAAGTAAGCATAGCACATAGATACTTTTCTGCCTATGTTTATTTCATTCTTTTCAGCATTTGCTAGATATGGAATCACCCTTGATGCCGGTCCACAGATGAGGAAATAAAAAAAATTCAGCTACAATTTTGTAATATTATTTTCATATGAATAAAGATTCATTACTGTTATTCACAATGCATTCTTAGAATTTTGAAGTTTTTTCCCATGAATTACCATACTTAAATATATACACAGTGATTTTTGACTATAACATATACATGAATTTTAGAGAAGTTTAAATAAATAGATTCTATATAATTCCTAAATGACTGAAACCAATTATGAAGTTTTACAAATAAGATTATTGGGTCCAGACTTCTCTTAAACATATTAGAATTCAGAGGAAATCCACATAGGATTGATTTACATATAATGGAGTTGTCCTCAGCATGCAAGAATTAAATGATGTCATTAGCAGGAACTGGGGATGAATTAGGAGGTCAACATGTTACAAAAACAGTCTCTGGAAATTCATGCTTTTTGGACTCTAGATATAATTCTGTGTGTGTGTTTGTGTGTGTGTGTGTGTGTGTGTGTGTGTGTGTGTGTGTGTGTGTCTGTGTATGATTGTCAGTTTATGTGTGCATGTGTGCATGCATTAAAACATTGAAGTTAGGAGAGGAATTATTTGAGAATTTAAGGCCTTAAGGAACTAGGGATTGGGAACCCAGTGAAGTCAGTATAAAGAAAATATCACAGCTGTCTCATTAATTCAATATGCTCAAAAACATCATGAAGTCAGAAGGAAACTTCTTTCATTGAGGAACATGAACAACTGATGTGGGTAAGAGAGGGAAAATTGCAACTAAAGACACGCGACACATATGTGAATTGCCAGAATAAAGTCCTTTATGCTGTATATTAATTAAAAAATAATAATTATACCTCACAAAACAAAGCTGGATACAATACCAAAAATGGACAAGTGGAATTTTTATTTTCACACTCCATAAAAGGTGAATTTTCTGTCTTCCTATTAAAGACACTTCTTGTCTCCTTGCTCTATTCACACATCTTAGCCCCCAGGATAGCTCATCACAAAACCAGATGTCATGCACTATTTAAATATTTATTACTAAATGTAAAATCAGATCTACATGAGAACACTAGCCCTATGTGCCTCATTTCAGATACTAAATAGGACACATCATCAACCACAGCAAAGACGTGCCCTACTTTGTTCTACTTTCTCTGTAGTCCATATCCACTGAAGGAGGCTCATCTGCCCACACTCATCGGAACACTCCACACTGCAGGTTCTAGAATGCAAACAAAAACAGAGGTCTAGGAAAAGTTTATAAGAACAACTTTCACATTAACATAGGGTCACTTCCCATTTTCTATTTGCTTCTAACATTCTCAAAACAGACTTCTTCACAGCCACTACTGGACTGTAAAGTGGGCAAAAACAATGCAGGAAAGCAAAAGAAATGGGTCAAGACAAGGAATTGAACTATTAGATTTGAGGCTTGGGGATGGAGATGATGTTTTAGAAATCAAATATTTACCTTATCTTCCTTTTAATGATGATTGGTTTGGAGGATCAGTGAGAGATCTTATTTAGTAATTGAAATGTAGGACAGAAAATCTCTATGGATCTTGTTGAATATTAAAAAAATATTTTTGTAATGTAAGTGCAACAGTACATCTATGATGAGCTGGATAGGTATAGAACAGCAGGATTCAGGAAATTTGGGTATTTTGCCTGATTATTTGTTCTCAACACTGTGGAAGCACAGGATTTGGTTAGATATTCTTCAACTGTTACTGGTATAGCATAGGTCCCACTGTGCATGCTGTGTGGAACCCACTTGCTCTAAAAATGGAGCTGCTTTTCCCTGACAGGGACTTCATAATACAATTCCCAGTGTGTAACCAGGAATGCTGTCTTTGTGAGTCCTTCCTGAATCATTACGGCAGGTCTCAATGTGAAACATTTGCCAAAATCTACTGACATCATTTCTAAAGGCATTAAAATACACAGACTGTGCAAACAGTCCAGGGACCAAGTTTTCCCAAAGTGGCATCCTCCAAAGAGCCTTAATTTTCATGACTATGAGTGATGTCATGAAACTAGCTGAACTCTCCTCATATATATTTATCAACCAAATTTAATTACATGAGCATCAGATGTAGAGCCCCAGGGAAGACAGTGCCCAAGAATCCTACAAGGGGGAGGAACCATCTGAAAAAAAATGAAATTGTGAATTACAAGTAGCCAGTCCTTTGGCTACAGAGAAAAAGTAGGTGGGAATATGTGTGCCTATATAATATGCTGATCTTAATAGCACTTCATAATACACACTGACCAGGCTTCAAGTAGGACAAAGATGTTTACTTTGATTTTTCTGTTCTTGCTCCTGAACATTCCACTTCCTGTGTCCAGTTTCATTCATCCCAGATGCTTTTGGAGAATGAAGCAGAATAAAGACAAGGATGGAGACTTGTTGACAGGTTGTATCTTCATCCTTATAAGATTGCAGTGGCCTGTGGAGAAAGATTATTTCAACCACATTCTTAATATACAGTAAGTTCTTTTATATTTTCCATGTAAATGTCATCATGAATATTTCATTGGGGGTAGGGAGATGAGAGTCAGAGCAATGCTATGAGTATTTAGCCTGTTACCCAATCTGAAAACTAAGAAATGAACCCAAGTTCTTTTAGAGACTCAATGCTCTTTTTCTACTTTAAATTTGTCCAGAGAGTGTTCTGTTTTTCCCCAATTATCCCACTACTTAAAAAGGCTGGAAGCTGTGTAGAGAAAGGACTCTTTATCTTGTTCCATCACGTATACACCTCCTCTTCACAGTTTCCACAGCACAGTAGCTGGTGGTGTCTTACTGAAGGAAACCCCACACTGAACATAAGTATCAGTGTAAATGAGTGCAACTAAATGACTGTTAAGTAGAGTCTGTGATGACCCTTTGATCACTATGTCACTCCTAATGCATGTGCTAGGACAACTAATATTTGCAGCAACCCTAGCTCCAGAGAATTTTTACATAGCTGTTCTGTTACTCTCTCAGATGCTCTGCATGTGGTCACATTGTGCCTTCTAAAGCTGCATCAAGAATGAAATAGGAGACCTGCCCACTGTGAACTTCATATGTGCTCCTGTTTCTCCATAGTTCACTTATATACATGCATAACTACTGACATTTAAATTCATAGTCTAGTTCTTCACATTCTCTATAGGTAAAGAAGGAATGTGTAGACTACAAAAGATATATTTTCATTCTTTGAAATGTAAAGCTGTCACTAACATGGCAACTGCTTACTTTCCTTGTCACTTCCCTGAATAAGAGCTGTGGCATGTGATACTTGGCAACATTTGGGAACAGCTACCTACCAGTTCACTTTTGCCATTATTTAAGAGGAATGTGTCTCTTCCCTTTATGTCTAAGCTGTTTATGCCCTGACACTTATATCACACTAACCTCTTATGTTTCTCTTTCTGTAATTTTACTAATTATAGCTACATATTTTACCAATTTGGCCACAATACATATTTTGATTTTGTGTATTGCTTATAGTTGTTTCCAAACATAGCTCTTTAGTCCAGTAGGCAACTCTAACAGCTCAAGTCATCGATGTTTCTTAATATTTAGTATGCAGGAGTTAGTGTTTCAGATTCATAAGTTATAATCTCAAATTCCTGTTAACTGTTGCTGAAAATTTCAATGACATTTTTCAAGTGGTAACAAAGAATATTCTAAGATATTTTTGTTCAAAAAATGTATAGATAAATATATTTATACATAAAGATACTAAACTGGTACAATTTCTATGTAGGAAAGAGATTGTATTAACTCTGAGAGAATCATTCAGAATGAAAGACTATATTTGTTTGAGTTTGATTTTTATGGGTCAGATAATACAAAGTGAGTAAGAAGACAAGGTAGTTATTATCTTTCCCATAAATATAAACACAAAATTTTATTGTTCTATTCCTACTAATTTGTTGACAATCTTTATTTTCAAAATTCATAAATATTTCCCACACATTATACACTTTATATTCTTTCATTTTACAAATATGTAATACTGGCACAAACAAATCTCACTGCAATTTCGAGATGTCCCTAGCTCTCAATACAATGCTAATTTTGTGTATTTGTAACTGAAAATGTATATAAAGGGTGATCTCTATAAGAAAATTTATGTTGGACAGATATACCAAGTATATTTACATTGAATGTACTTCTGTAAACATAAAATATGTGAACAATACTGGGTATATGCACTTAATCTCTACATTCAGGAAAAGAGCAGGTGTATTTCAGTGAATTTGAGGCCAGTTCATTTTAGAGCCATGTGTCAATCAAAACTATGGAATCTATGGCCCTTTTATGGCCTCAATAAGTATTTCTCCTGTCATACAGATGCATGAATTTACCAAATATAGTCTAGTATTTAAATTTATTTAAAAATAAATCTTTTGGAAAAACATTTTGTGTGTGCAATAGATAAACCAGAAAGAAAAGAACAAGATGAGGATGGACATGAGAGAGTATGTTAACTATATTGTCCACTAATTACAATTAATTATAAGTACAGCATCCAAATGGTGCCTCAGAAACACTACTGAGCACTTACCAGTCATGCTTTGAATGTCTTATCCAATTCAGTTTGTTTCCTTAAAATTAAAAGAAACTTTGCTTAATCATTACATGTATTTTTCACAGTATTCAATAATTTCAAAATGAATTCATGATCAGGTTTACTGTTTGGTCAAGGCTGTGCCCTGGTATTTACCATCTGAGCAAGCACTCAAAAACCAAAGATGGACAGCCCTCTCTGTGGAAAATGCAAAGGCTTATCTTGTTTATGGGAGATGCATTCTCACAAACTTTTAAAGCTTTTGCAAGCTTCCAGCTTCTTATGTCATTCCAACCTCACAACACAAGAGATTTGTTTCAATCATAGTAGATTGTTGGGAATAATCATCCAATACAAGATGATCCTCATTCTGACTACAAATGATCATCTGTAGATGTTTGTTCACAAAAAACACTGTTCAATTTACAGAACATCAACTGTGACTTACCAGTTTAGCCTGACCTTGGCTATTTCCATTGATGAAATCAACAAGAACCATGATCTATTACCAAATATTTCTGTAGTATTTGAATTACTAGCAGAGAGTATAATACTGTGTTACACAGTCTCATTCATTTTTCTTAACAAAATCATGAAACTCCCCATAATTGTGTCTGTAGCCAAGAAATCATGTGTAAAGTGGTGCTTACAGGACCTTGCTGGGCAGCATCTGCAATAATTGGAACATTCCTGGACCTCTACAAATCTCAGCATATGAGGTTTTCTTTTGGGGTTTTGATTCTGCAAGAAATCTTGTCTCTGTTGGTGCTAACATGTGTGAGGAAGAGACTGGCACCACACTTATGTTAAACTGTGTAGTTCAAGAGTACTATTCAGAGACTTGACGGAATTTCTACATTTCCTTGTGTGAAGCAGAGATAAGGGAAGAAGTAATAAGGGGATTTTCTAGAACACTGCTTATAATTTCTTAGGAGTGCATGGTACCTCATGCTTCCTATGTCCTAGGTCCTTCAACTTACCTACGGACCTTTCCATCTATCTTGATTGATAATGATCAATTTCCCTATCTGTATCAGGTGACCCCCAAAATACATCTGTAGCACTGGCCATGATCTCATTCATGCTTTACATCAACTGTAATTGGATTGGGCTGGCCGTCTCAGACAATGATTAGGCTACTCAATTTCTCTCACATTTGAGAACAGAGATGGAAAAATACAGTCTGCTTTACCTTCATGAGCATGATCCTAGGCAACTTGCATTTATACATGCCAAGAGCTGAAGTATATTATAACCAAATCAAGACATCATCCACAAATGTAGTTATCGTTTATGGTGACATGGACAGTACTCAAGGGGTGAACTTTAGAATGTGGCAATCTCCAGGTATACAAAGAATATGGATCCCCAACTCACAGTGGGATGATACTACACATAAGATAGACTTCACTCTTAACTCATTCAATGGGACTCTAGCTCTCACACACCACTGTAGACAGAAGTTTTCCTGTGTCCTGCAGCTGCTTAGTCACAAATAAACACACAGAGGCTTAGCAAATTTCCATGAAACACCACCATGCTCAGATTTCTGATTTTAATTTTTTTGTCAAGACACTGGTCCATCTCAAATACTCAGATGAATACCTGGCAAGGCTGGGTGGATAAAATTTAACTGTGACGTCACAGCATCTAAGTCTAAGGCACTGAAGAACTGCTCATCCAATGCCTCATTACAATGGCTAATGGTGCAGACTTTTGATTTGGCCTTTATTGATGGCAGTTATGATGTATACAATGCTTTGTATGCTGTGGCCCAAGCCCTGTATGAGATGCTTTTCCAACAAGAAGATATTCAGCTTATGGACAATAGAAAAAACCCTATATTAACTGCTTGAAGGTAGTATTTCTTGTATTGGGTGATATTTGGTGTCATCAGTGTCATAGTGATTAAGAGTCTCTTAGATGCTCAAATCTAATTTATTAAGAAATATTCATGAAATATATTTGTAAACATTTTTCTTGCTGAGGAAATCAATCTAGCCATTATTATAAGTCTCTAATGCAAAGGCAATACAATGGAAGAAACAATTTATCAATGAAAATCAATGATTATGTTACAAAACACCAGAATATCCTTACCCCATCCTAATACTGAAAACATATCAGTCCTAAGTCATTAATGCTCTCCATTTTGAGAATATGAGCCTTCATTTATTAATTCCCAACTATGTTCTAATCAGTGTAGGAGATGGTTTTCACAAGTGTCCTTAGCTGATTCTGCTCCCACTCTAAGCTCTGGGGACCTCACTTATAACTCTGAGAGTAATTATACAAGAAATTTGCTACAATTCATTTCATTACATACATGTATATTTGTGTATGTGAATGAATATTGTCACTGTGCATGGATGTATGTTTGTATGTTTCTGTGAATCTGTGTAGGTGTCTGGGTTGCTTTATATATGTGTGTGCTTCTGCCTAGTTGCAAATCTATCTGTCTGTTTGTAGAAGTGATTATAAATTTGCCTTATGGCAATGTCTTTTTGTATGAATGTTTTTGTGTGTATCTTCCTGTGTGAATTAGTTAGTGCATGTGTCTATGTGTGTGTTTTGCATGTTTCTGTGTATGTGTTTGCACATACATATGTCTGTGTTGCTGTGCATGTGTGTGTCTGTGGGTATGTCTTTGGATGTGGGCATAAATTTGTGTCAATTTCTCTCTGTGTAGTTGTTTATATCTGCACATCTCTCACTCTGTGTATTTCAGAGATTATGCATGTTTGTGTCGGCCTGTGGATGTGTTTTGTGTGTTTAATTTTCTATGTGTCTGTTTGGAGGTATATGTCTCTCTGTCTATATGTGCCAGTATGTTTATCTGTGTGTCTGGGCATGTGCCTGAGTGTGTAGAAATGAGTATGTGGCTGTATTATTTATGTATCTCTGTATGGATGTCAGTATGTCTGTGTGTAGAAGTGTGTGTGTGTGCGCGTGTGTGCATGTATGTGGTTGTAACATCATGATCTCCTTCAGTAGTTTTACTGTTCTTGCTAAATAGTCAAATACTATATTGAAAAGACATAAAAAGAATAGACAGCTTTGACTTGTTCCTGATTTTAGTGGGATTACTTTGAGTTTCTTTCTTTACATTTAATTTGCTGTTGACTATGGGATTGTTGTAATTTGCCTTTATTATGTTGAAGTATATTCCCTGTACTGCTACTTCTCACAATACTTCTTTTTGAGAAAAAAGTGTGTTCTTTTATTCTGTGATTTGCTTAATATGATTATTACGATTATTCCAATTGCATTTAATTTCCCACCAAAAAACCCCCACAAAAATTATCTTCATTTCTTTACTACTGAAATACTTTATGCTTGTATACCATATTTTTCTCATTCAGTTCTCTGTTGTTGGACACCAAGATTGATTTACTTATTTTTTTATTCCCCCTCACTTTAATACTTAGATTTTAAATGAAAAATAAAATATTCTGCAAGACTTTTATCATGATGGGCAGTTGGATTTTCTCAAAGGCCTTTGAGAAACATCTAATGAGATTATCATGTGGAGTTTTTCTTTCAGTTTCTTTATATGGAAGATTACATTGATAGATTTTATGATGTTAAACCATATCTCAATCTCTGGGATAAAGCCTATTTGGTCATAATGGATGATCTTTTTCATGTTTTCTTGGAATCGATTTAAAAATATTTTATTGAATATTTTACATCTATGTTCATAAGGGAATTTGTTGTAATCTTAATTTATGGTTGAAGTATTTGTGGTTTTTGAATCAGGTGACTTTGGCCTCATAAAATGAAATTGGCAGTCTTCCTTCTACTTTTATTTTGTGGAATAATTTTAAGAAAACTGGTGTTAGCTCTGACTGGAAGTCTGGTAAAACTGTGTGCTAAAACCATCTGGCTCTGGGTTTTATTTGGTTGGGAGACTGTTACAGATTGCTTCGATTTCCTTAGGGATTGTAGGTGTGTTGCAATTATTTATCTGATCTTTATTTAACTTGGTAAGAGGTATCTATTGAGAAAATTATCCATTTCTGTTTGATTTTCCAATTTTGTTAATTATAAGTTTTAAAAATATGACCTAATGATTATTCAGATTCACTTGATGTCTATTATTATGTCACTTTTTTCTTTTCTGATTATGTTAATTTGAATATTATCTCTATCTTTTAGTTAATTTGGATAAGGGTTTGTCTATCTTGTTGATATTATCAAAGAACCATTTCTTTATTTCATTGACTCTTTTAACTATTCTCTTTTTTTCTGTTTTATTGATTACACACTTCAGTTTGATTATATTAGAGTCTATTCTTCTTGGATGTCCTTTCTTCTTTTTGTTCTAGAGCATTCAGGTGTGTTGTAAATTGCTAATATCAGATCTCTCCAATTTATTTTGTAAAAAGCTATATGAATGAACCTTATTTTTCTACCACTTTCACTTTTACCATAAAATTTGGTGTATGTTCTATTCATATTGATTTAATTCTATGAAGTCTTTAATTTCTTTATTCTTGTCTTAACTTTATAGTCATTCATTAGAGAGCAGTTCATTTTCAATGAGTTTGAAAGCTTTCTGTTTTTTCTCTTATTGTTGATGTTCAGGTTTAATCTGTGGTAGTCTGGTAGGATGCAAGGGGTTGTTTCAATATTCTTGCATTGTTTGAGACTTGCTTTGTGACCAAGTATTTGGTCAATTTTGGAAAAAGTTCAATGAGGTCCTGAAAAGAAGAAATACTCTTTTGTGTTTGAGTGCCATGTTCTGTAGCTATCTGTTAAATATTTTGTTTATAGCATCTGTTAGCAAGAGAATTGCTCTGCTTTGCTTTTGTCTGGATGACTTGTCCTTTGGAGAGAGTGGGATATTGAAATATCCTACTATCAATGTGTAAGTGTCAATGGGTGATTTAAGCTATAGTTACACTTCTTCTTTTTTTTCTTTTAAAGGTATGTTTCTTTTAATAATATGAGTGACCTTGCATTTAGAGCATAGATGTTGAGAAGTGAAATGTTATCTCTATGGATTTCTCCTATATAAATATGTAGTATATTTTCTCATCTCCTTTGATTAATTTGGATTTGAAGTATATTTTGTTAGATGTTAGAAATGCTTCCCTATATTGTTTTCTACACTATTTTGCTTAAAAAAATTTCCAGCCATTAACTCTGAGGTATGACTATCTTTGATTTTCAGGTATATGTATTATTTTTTCCAGGACAGATACTCTTTCCACACCCATTCTGTTAGTCTGTGTCTTTTTATATTGAAGCTGTTACTACTGACATATCAATGAAAATGATTGTTAATTTCTGTTTTGTTGTTGTATTTTGTTGGTGATGGTGATGTTTGCCTTGTTTTGATTTTGCTGGTAAGAGATTGTTTTGTTTCTTGTGTTTGCATGGGTGAAGTTAACTTCTTTTGTTTGAATGTTCCCTCTATTACCTTCTGCAGTGCTGTATTTGTAGATGGAAATTGTTTAAATTTGATTTATAATGGAGTATCCTGTTGTCTCCTTCTATAAGGATTGAAAGTTTTTCTGGGTATAGTGGTATGGGTTGGCATCTGAGCTCTTTTAGCATCTGCAGGACAACTGACCACATAATTCTGGCTTTTATAGCCTCCATTGAAAAGTAAGATGAAATTCAGATAGGTCTACATTTATATGTTACTTCATCTTTTTTCCTCGTACCATTTAATATTCTTCTTTTTTTCTGTATGTTTAATGTTTTGATTATATTGAGAAGGCATCCTTTTTCTGTTACAATCTATTTGGTGTTTTGTAAACTTTTTTGTACCTTTGGAAGTTTCTCCTTTTCTAGTTTAGAAAACTTTCTTCTATGATTTTGGGAAAAATATATTGTGGGCATTTGTAAAGGGATTCTTTATCATTCATCTATTCCTATTATTCTTATGTTTGTCCTTCTCATAGTGTTCCTTTGTTCCTGGATGTTTTGTGCCAAGGATTTTTTTATATTTAACATTTCTTTTGATAATTGTATCTATTTTGTCTCTTGTATCTCAATGACTTAGATTCTCTATTCCATCTCTTGTATTCCTGTTTGCCACCTGGATTTTCCTTTTCCAAAAGTTCCTCAGTTGGTGTTTTCTTCACAGATTCTGTTTCCTTTTTCAGATCTCATACAGTTTTGTTTATTTGTTTCAACTGAATGTTTTTCCTTTCCTTTCGTTAAGGGATTTACTCATTTCCTACTCATTTTTGTTTGTCTTTTCCTCAATTTCTTTTGGTGATTTATTAATTTCTTCTTTAAGATCTCCAACCACTTCTAACAATTTGGTTTTAAGGTCTTTTTTATTATGATTCAGCTGTGTTGGAATAGTCATGGTTTGCTGTAGTAAGATAGTTGGCATTGGGAGTGATGTACTGCCTCAGCTGTTGATGATAGTATACTTACACTTTGGTGTCTAGGCATCTGAGTTTGTGGTAATTATAGGTCTAGAGGCTTATGTAGGTGTAACTGTCTTATTAAATAAGAAACACAGAGCCGATTCAGAGAAGAAAGCCAAGAGGTCAGAGCGATAGCTAAGAGCTGAGATTAAAAATCTTACCCTTCCTGCCACTGATGTTGTATCTCCCCGAAAGAGACCTACTTCCTGTGTCTGTCTTTTTTTTAACAGTGTTTCTGTTCTGCCTTCTCATTGGTTGTAAACCCAACCACATGACCTCCTAGTCACTGCCTGTCTGTACAGACCTCCAGATCTTCTATGGTTGGTATTGAGATTAAAGGTGTGTTTCTCCAATGCTGGCTGTATCCTTGAACACACAGAGATCTACCTAGATCTGCCTACAAAGTGCTGGGATTAAAGGCATGTACCACCACTGCCCAGCTTCTGCGATGGCTTGCTATTAGCTCTGACCCCCATGCAACTTTATTTATTAACATACAAATAAAATCACATTTCAGTCAAATAAAATATCACCATATGCTTATTTATAATTTCTTTTTACTTGTATATGTGTTTGGTTCCTTTGTTTCTGTTTTCTCTTTTGTCTTCTGGCCAGTGTGGCCTGTGGTTCTTCAAGGCGTCTCCACACAACTTGTGAGAAAAACTTATGGTGGACAGATTGGCTTCTGTTCCAGTGGGGAAACTCTCCCCAAGTTGGGCATGGACACTTTGATGCAGAGGTGATTGAGATTATGGATATGATGTGGGTAGGGTCATCAAAATGTGGGATAGTGAAGAGGATGGCCAACAACATGGACTATTTACAATCATGCATGTTCTCTGGTTGAGTAGGTAATCACCCACAGTGTTGTCGGTCTGAAGCACTGTGGTCTGCAGTGTTGGGGATGGGCAATAGCATTTTGTGGACAAGGACAGTGGGGGAGACTCAAGGATGGCGTACCTGGAATTCTGGGGGCCATTGTGGTCTCTGGTATAGCTGGGAGAATCTGACACTGGTGGACCTGTGATATTGTTGAAAGGGGAAGAATGGAAAAGTGGGAATAGGGTGGGCTGTCATCAAGAGAATGAAAGACTTGGGGGGTTCACCATGCAAGTGGCCTATATAGATTTTTGTTGACAGGCATGTTAAAGGATAGAGATTTGATTGACAAGTGTAGGGTTGTGTTGAATCATTGACTTGCTCTGTCACTGGTGCTTTATCTGTGGTGAATAGTCATTTGTTCATCTGCCCAGGAAACATTCACACAATGTTCAAAACATATGTGGCAACAACAAAGCTTTGTAAACAGTGAATTAGCAAAAATTAAGTACAAATTAATTAAAAGTAAAAGTACTCAGATGCGCTTTACACTGCTTCCCAAGTTGCTTTATGGGCCTGTGTTGCTGCCTCTGTTATAAACACACATCAAGTGTATTTTGCACCATGTGTTTCATCAAACCTTGCATGCTGTTTGATGAAATGTGGGTCTTTACCTTCCTTCTATTCCACCAAATCCAATCTCACAATCCTTTCCCCAGCTCACCAGCACCCTACCTGCTGTGGAATCAATTCTCTACCATTGGTCCTATTGTCATTAGAAAACAGAAATCTTCCACTTCTAATTTCCCTACTATCACTCATTGCATTAACACAGTCCCAAATTCCAGGAGAGATTTCCTGGATACTCACAGCCCACTCCAGCCAGGGAAACATAAAAGGTAACTGTAAATGTTCACCTTTTCTTCAGCTCCTCAAAAACCACAATGTTATGTCATGTGCCAAGCTCTGTACATGAATACCCTCTTCTTCTAGCCACATCAACTTCTCCAGGGGTTCACAAAGATCTTCCGGACCAAACCTCCTTTTCCATGCTCTATGGTTTATTCCAGTCATGCAACCTGATCAACTAAACCTAGGAAACACTCAGGACACTGGGCCAGAGAAGCTTACTGGCTATCCATAGATATTTACATTTCCTTCCATTCTTCCCAGTCAAATTACCCATTACCAAACTCAGTTTTATAACAGACATTCTGTGCTGCACTTTCCTGACTCTATAATGCATTCCTATGGGACTAAGAAATACTGATTGGAAAACCTGATTTCTTTGCTTCAATGGATCCCTTCAGATCCCTCCTACATGTCCCATCTTCATTGAGAAGTCTCAGCTCCCAATATCTAAAAATATATTTTACATGGGAACCTCACTGGACAATTCTATCAGGATGTCAAAATTTTTTCTACCAGGCAACACACAGCCACCAAAACCTACAATGACAAAACCACAATAACAGAAATCAACACTCATTTCTCATTCATATCTCTCAAAAGGAATGCTCTCAAATCCCTAAAAAAGAGACTCAGAATAACAGAATGGATGTGAAAATATGACCCATCTGTTTATAGAATCCAATAAAGACTCCTCAATATCCAGTATTGACATTACCCCAGGGTAAAAGCTTGGAAAAAGATATTCCTAGAAAATGGACATAAAAAAAAAGTTTGTATATTCATTTCAATATAAAACAAAACAGAATTTAAATCAGAACTATTCTGAAGAAATAGGAAAGGGCACAACATACTCATCAGAGGAAATACCTACCAAGATGACATTTCTATCCTTAACATGTTTGGCCTCAAAACAAGGGTATCCAAGTTTGCAAAATAATTACTACTATAGTTTCACATACTGACCCTTATACACTTACAGTGGGAGACTTCTGTACCCCACTTTTACCAGTAGCCAGGTCAGTCACACAAAAGATAAACAGAGAAATATTAGAGCTAACAGAATTTGTAAACCAAATAGACATAACAGATATTACAGAGCATTCACAAAACCAAAAACTAGTATACATTCTTTTTGGAACCTCAAAGATCTTTCTCCAAAATTGACAATATGCTTAGAAATAAATGAAGTCACATCACATACATGAATTAAAAAAAAAACTCACCATATTCTGTCAGATAATTATGGATTAAAGCTGGATATAAAACAATAGCAACAACATAAAGCTTACAATATCATGGAAACTTAACAATTCTCTAATGAATTAAAAATGGATCAAATTAGAAAAAAGAAATTGAAGACATTCTAGAATTCAATGTAAATGAACACACTGTGTACACAAACACATTAGACATAATGATAGCCTTTGGAAGAGCCAAGTTTATGTTACTAAGTGTCTACATAAAAAGAATTATTTTCATATTAGTTATTTAACAGCACACTAGAAAGCTCTAGAATAAAAAAGAAATAATGAGCCGGGCATTGGCGGCTCACATCTTTAATCCCAGCACTCGGGAGGCAGAGGGAGGTGGATCTCTGTGAGTTTGAGGCCAGCCTGGGCTACCAAGTGAGCTCCAGGAAAGGCGCAAAGCTACACAGAGAAACCCTGTCTTGAAAAACCAAAAAAAAAAAAAAAAGAAATAATGACATCACAGTGTAGTAGACAGAAGGCATAATCAAACTGAGTGATAAAATCAATAAAACATAATCAAAGAAAATAATACAGAAAGAGCCAATGAAAGAAGAAAAAATCAGTATGGACAATCCATATTCCAAATTATGTAAAATGTGAAGCATGTATATTCAAATTAAAAAAATCTGAAATATAAGGAGAAGAGACTTAACAACAGATAAAGAGAAAGTCCTGATAATCATAGGGACATACTTCAAAAACTTGCACTCCCCCAAATAGAAAATCCAAAATAAATGGATAGTGTCCTCAATGCATTCATTCCACTTACCAGACTTAAATCAAAGTCAGATAAGCAGTTTATATAGGACTCAAAGAAATAGTGAAATAGAAGCAGTCATTGAAATTCTCCTAACTAAAAAAATGCAGAACCAAATAATTTTAATAGAGAATTTTACCAGACATTCAAAAAGAGTTAATGCCAATATCCTGAATTATACCAAAACAGAGAAGAAGGAACATTGCTCAATTCACTTTATGAAGCTATAATCACAGTGATATTCAAACCAAATTAAGACATAACAATGACAGAGAATTACATACTAATTTACCTTGGAAACATTGGTACAAGAATATTCATGAAAATAAATCCAAACCAAATCCAAGAATACATCAAGACATTACCTATCTTGTTCTGTAGGCTTCATCCCAGAGATGCCAGAATGTTTCAATATATGAAAATCAACAAATGTATTCCACAAAACTCAGAAAAATAAAAACAAAGCATCATTGCCTCAGCTACAAAAAGGACACTTGACAAGCTTTCAACATACCTTCATGATAAAAGTCCTGGAAAAGTTAGGGATACATGGGACATACATCTACATAATGATGGTAGTTTACAGCAGGCCTATAGCCCATACCAATTTAAATGGAAAGAAACTCAAATTAATCCCACTAAAATCAGAAAGAGGACAAAGTTGCCCACTCCCTACATACTTTTTCAATATAGCATTTGATGTCTTACCCAGTATTACTGGAAAATTGAATGAGATTAGGGGATAGACATTCTAAATAAAATTTTTAAAACAAATATTTGCTGATGATATGAAACAAAACATAAATGACCCTAAAAATTCCACTGGGGATCTCCTACATCTGCTAAACACTTTCAGCAAAGGAGAAGGAGATATAATTAACTCACAACAATCAGAATTTTTTGTATATACAAATGTCAAATGGGCTGAGAAAGAAACCAGGGAAACACTAACTATCACAATAGCCACAATAGGTATAAAATTTCCTGTGGTAACCCTAAGCAAGTGAAAGACTTCTATAATAAAAACTTCAAGTCATTGAAATAAGAAATTGAAGAAGGTATCAAAAGGTCAAAAAATCTCACATACTCATGAATCATAAGGATTAACATAGTAAGCTGACAGTTTACAGAAACAATCTACAAATTTAACTTAATCCCCATCAAAATTTGGACACAATTATTTCCAGATCTAAAAAGGAAAATTCAAACTATCATTGAAAATATAGAAATATCATGATAGCTAAAACAGTCTTGAAAAATAAATAATGAAGTCATGCTGTGGAATGTTGTTCTCTATGCTGTGAATATGTGTTGCTTTGATTGGTTGATAAATAAAATGCTGACTGGCCAGTAGCCAGGCAGGAAGTATAGGCAGGGTGAGGAAAAGAGGAGAATTCTGGGAAGAAGAAGGCTGAGTCAGGAGAAGCCATCCTGCCATCCAGGAACCAGCATGGAATGGCACAGAGGTAAAGCCATGGAAAGCATGGTGACATATAGATGAACAGAAATTGGCTGAGTTTAAGTGTAAAATCTAGTCAGTAGTAAGCCTGAGCTAATGACCAAGCAGTTTTAGTTAATATAAGTTTCTGAGTGATTATTTTATCAGTGGGCCAAGGGACTACAGGAAACCTGACAGGACTGGAGAAATCGTCCAACTACATTTGGCATACCAATATGGGACCCTCAAATTTCCATAAGGCCTAAAAGAGTTTAAAAAGAGCCTCTAATCACACAATACTTGAGGGTTGAAACAGTATGGCGGATTCCCATTGTGGTACACAGAAGCATCTCCAATCCAAGCAGTATGCTGCATGGGGCTTTAGCTTTTGCTAGTACAAAAAAAAGTAGAAGAGTTTTCTGGGCTACATGCTGCTGGATGAAGACATGGACCCACTGCCTCCCAGAGTCAGCAGAGAACATGGCATCCAGGGCATATTTGGAAGCTGAGGTGGATGGAGTCAACAACCAAGGCTGATGCTTTTTGTACTTGCCACACAGTTTAACAATTTAAAATCTCTCCTAGTTAGAGAAAGATTGTAGATTCACAATAAGAGAGGTTCAGATGAATTAGAACTCTAAACAGTTTACAATGTGTGTAGAAATGTACAAAGGCTTGGAAGAGAAAAGAAAATGAATATAGACAGTTATACAAAGAAATAGTTTTAAAAATTAAAGTCTTTAAAGAGACAGTAAAGGTAGTATAAAAAATAAGGCATGTAGAGATGGATATTAATTACACAGAGAATGTAGAGTGTATTGTCTTTGGGATTTTTAACTGCAGAAAGATATTTGATTATAAATGCTGCTCAGTTAAATCATTATGTATATTTCAAAGGTGCCTTTATTTCAAAATTTGTATTTAAGGATATGTTGCTTTGGAAAGGAAGTTCTGCTTTAGTTTTCACAGAAGATGAGAACCTATGGATTGCTTCCAGCCTAATATGGTTTGATCAAGGAAGACCCCCTGAAAGGTCTCCAGATGTTCCAGCATCCAGATCAGCTTCAAGACAACTGGCTCAGAGAATACAGTGCCACAGACTAATCCAGTCAGTACTTGACTGTAATTCTTAATTTTCTCAGGATCACCATAAGAATACCGTACCTTCAAACAGCAGGAAGTAGCCTCGATCACTATGCCCACATTCACCCAAAATGGATCATGGATATTTGTCTTTTCTAGAGATTGGTTACATATTGTTATTGGTCATAGTCAATATCTTTCTAAAAGTAAAAAGAGGGATTTGATATAGATGTGATAGGATGAAAGGGTAGATTATTAAACCTACTTTTAGAGAGCAATTTGTTTTAAATTGCTATAGATTTTAGTTTATTGATACAAATTTAAAGTTAATTTTGTTATACTGTACATATATTTCTATTCTTGTTTAAGGTATTAGGTTTGCACAGCTCATTTAAAATTGTAATGGATAATTAAGAAATACAGATTAATAATTAGTCTTCTATGACAGCCAAATTTATAGTCATGTTAAGTTTTCTAGGTATACATGGATATAATTTAATTAGGTGGGTATTCTCCAAACACTTCAAAGGCCTACAGAATATGGCATTTAAAAGTTTTAAAAGCTTAGATTTTCTGGACAATGAGACAAGTCTGTTCCTGACAACATCAATTTATTTCAAAGAGGATTATGGGCGTTGAAGACACTCCAGAAGAAGTTTATCTTTTTCTTGGCAAAAATAGCCATTTGGGCAAGAAACTGCTCTTGCCTGGACTGCTTGAGGAAATGAATAACTGGACATGTAGAATCCATGGAAAGGTGATCACTAAACTTGCAAGGCAAGATGGTCCTTCAGGTTCCTGCTTCACAGAAGAAACTGCTAGAAATTCTACAGGACACAGAGAGAAGTGACTGAGAGACTCTAGGCTATGGGTCAAAGAAGGATGCCCTAAAGTTGCACAGGAACTTTGGATGACTGTCCAGGAATCCAGCTGTCTCTGTCATTCTAGATTTTTGGAAGTTGCTTACAATGCTTTTCCTGTTTAATTAGGTAATATTATATCCTTCTGAGTTCTTTGATGTAGCTGAAGACTTGATAGTTATAATTTTCCTTATTTATGATAAAAGATAAGTTAGATATGAAGCCTTAGACTCACAAATATAGGATAAATAGAATATTTTCTTTAATTTTGCCAAATACAAATAAACTAGATATTATAACTGTAATTCTTGCTCGATAATTGTTTTATTTTATGTAATTTTACTATATTAAAGTTAAAACCTTCATTTTTGATTAGACAGTAAAGGGGAAGGGCTGTGGAATGTTGTTCTCTATGCTGTGATTATGTGTTGCTCTGATTGGTTGATAAATAAAATGCTGATTGACCAGTAGCCAGGCAGGAAGTATAGGCGGGGTGAGGAAAAGATGAGAACTCTGGGAAGAGAAAGGCTGAATCAGAGGCAAGCCCACAGTCCATGGTGCAGCATGTAATGGCACATAGGTAAAGCCATGGAAAATGTAGCCACATATAGATGAACAGAAATGGACTGAGTTTAAGTGTTAAAGCTAGTCAGTGGAGGGCTGAGCTAATAGCTGAGGAGTTTTAATTAATATACACCACTGTGTGTTTACTTGGGTCTGAGCAGCTGCGGACCAGGAAGGACACAGGAAAACTTCAGCTACAGAGTCAGAATACAAACAGGAATAAATTCAACATCTTCAACAAATAGTGCTGATCAAGCTGAATGTCTATATGTAGAAGAAGGCAGATAGATCCATCTTCAATAACCTTTACAAAGTCTAGTACAAATGGATTAAAGCCTCTAAATAAATCCAGATACACTCAACCTTATAGAGGAAAAAGTGGGGTATGGCCTTGAAATCACTGGCACAAGAGATGACTTTTTGCACAGAATGATGATATGGCAGGCACTAAGATCAACAATTCATGAATTGGACCTTAGGAATCTTAAAAGCTTCTCTGAGGTAAATAACACTGTTATTCTGACAAAAAAGTAGATTACAAAAAAAGAAAATGTTTTATCAACTCCACAACTGACAGAAGCTAATATCCAAAGAATAGAAAGAAGGTTAGAAAAATTCCCCATTAACCAATAGGCCATGGCTGCCAGAAATCAAGATAAACTACCTGCAGACTTCTCTTCTTTCTTCCACTTCCAACCCCCCAATTCTGGTCATAAGCTTTGCAACAGATCTCCTTTGGCAGTCTTTACCACCCGACTCTTCCCATTTCCTTTGAATCCCACAGATCGTCCCCTTCTAACATTGTTTTCAACACACACTGCTGTATCACAGCACACAAATACAGCAGGGTCCACACCTTCAGGAATACCAGCAAGGCTTACCATAAACCTTTTTTTTCTCTCACACTTTCCTTATATCCAATTGCCCAGACTCAGCCCAAGCTCAGCAACAGAACACTTCTGGGAACCTGCTGCCTGGCCTGCTGCCCTTATTAACTAGGGCCCCAAAGATCTTTCACTTATAAGCTCCAAACCCCAACTTGTTACATTTTATCAGCCCCCAACATCATGTTGCATCCCCAGATAACCCAAGGGCTGCTTCTCCTAGGGCAACAAGTGGGTTGAAAGCAGACGCACAACTCTCGTACTGCTCCTGACATCCAATCACCAAGGTCTGGTTCTTGCAACATTGTTGAAAATTTGTTTTTGTTTCTAGTTTCCTCTTGGGCCCTCTACCCAAGAGATCACAAAGACTTTTCTCGTCCAAATTTCTTTCCCCCATTTTATCCCAGTATTCTGGCCTCCAACACAAGCAGCCATTCCATGTGAAGATAACAGACTGAGCATGTCAGAAAAACAACTAGCACACTGCCTTCTTTCTTCCCAAAAATCTAGTGTGGAAAGAGAAACCAAGAAACAAAACACTCATCTAAAAAGATAAATCTAGAAGTTGGCACCCATATCTATAAACCTCCTAGACAAAGACGCCCAGAAGCAAGCATAAAAACAATCTATAAAGGAAAGTGATATAAATCTCCACTAGAGCCCAGTTATCCTGCCACAATAGCTTCTAAATATTTCAAGATAGATGAAGCCCATGAAAAGTACCTTAAGGCCGGGCGGTGGTGGCGCATGCCTTCAATCCCAGCACTCGGGAAACAGAGCCAGGCGGATCTCTGTGAGTTCGAGGCCAGCCTGGTCTCCCAAGCGAGTTCCAGGAAAGGCGCAAAGCTACACAGAGAAACCCTGTCTCGAAAAACCAAAAAAAAAAAAAAAGAAAAGTACCTTAAAAAAACTATATAAAGTTGGTACAGATCTATAAAGAGGAAATGAATAAACACCACAAAGAAACACAGGAAAACACAAAGAAAAATTGGAGGAAGTGAAGAAATCCCATTAACAAATCAAGAATATACAAATACAGAGGTGAAGGAAAATAATATAACTGTTAACAACATGAAAATGAAAAGAGAAATAATAAAGAAAACACACATTGAGGAAATTGTGGAAATAAAAAACTTAGGAATTTGAATAGGAACTAGAGATGCAAGATTCTATAAAAAAAGAGATGGAAAATAGAATCTTAGGCATTGAAGATATGCTAGAAGAAATGGAAACACTGGTCCAAGAAAATATTATATCTGAAAAAACTACCAATTAAAACATTGAGCAAATTTGGGACACTATAATAAAACCAATCTAAATGGAAAAAAGCAGAGTAAAGGCCCAGAAAAATATTTCCAACAAAATCAGAAGAAATTTTTAACCTACAGTAGGAGATGCCTCTAAATTACAAGAAGCATACAGAAAACTAATATTAGAACCAGAAGAGAAACATCCCTAATATTATCTTATTATTATAATATAATAATCAATAAACGAAACATACAAAACAAAGAAAGCATATTAAAAGAAAAAAGGAAAAATACCAAATAACATATACAGACAGTACTGACTTGCAAAGGGAGACTCTAAAAGTGAGAAAGGACAAGACTGATGTGCTGTAGACTCTAAGAGACCAGAGAGGGCAGGTCAGGCTACTATATCCAGCAAAGGATTCAATCACTATAGATGGAGAACATAAGATATTCCATGATAATTCAAAATATAAATAATATGTATCTACAAATACAGGCATAAAGAAGTTTCTAGAATAAAACCGCCAACTAAAGGATTTAATTACGTCCATGAAAACACAAGGTATAAATAATCTCAAACCAGAAGTAAAATAAGAGAAACACACACACACACACACACACACACACACACACACACACACACACAAATATATACACACACAGCACCAACAAAATATCAGGAATCAGCAACCATTGGTCATTGATATCTCTCACTATCAATGGCGTTAATTCACTAATAAAAATATACACACTGACAGAATGGATGGAAAAACAGAATTCATCCTTTTAGTGCATATAAAAAACACACTACAACATCAAGGATAGTCACTATCTCTGGATATATTGTTGGATTAAGTTGTTTCAAGTAAATGCACCTAAGAAGCAAGATTGTGTAGACATTTTAATATTTGACAAGACTTCAAACCAAAACTAGTCAAAGTGTTAGGAAGGCCACTGCATACTCATCAAAGGAAAAATCCACAGAAATGACATTTCAATTTTTTACATCTGTGCCCCCAAAACAAGGTCACCAAAGTTCATGAGAAGAACACCAATACTGCTTAAATCATATATTAAACATACACATTGATAGTGGGAGAATTAATTACTCATTCTCACCAATAGATAGGTCATCCAGACAAAAACTTAAAGGAGAAATACCTACATTAACTAATGTTGTAAATGAAATGGGCCTAACAAATATTTGTAGAACATTGCACCAAAACACAAAAGAATATACCTTTTATGTGCATCATGGTACTTTCTCCAAAATTAACTACATTCTCAGAAACAAAGCAAGTCTCAACAGATAGAGGAAAATTGAAATAACTTTCTGCATCATATCAGACCATCATGAATTAAAGCAAGATATAAACAACAGCAACAGAATTCTCACAAATTCATGGAAAGTGAATAACTCTCTAGTGAATGAAAAGTACATTGGGACAAATAAAAAATATGACATCCTAGACTTCAGTGAAAATGAATATACTGCATACTCATAATTGTGGGACTCAAGAAAAAAGTAGTACTAAGAGGAAAGTTCATAGCACTAATTGCCTACATAAAAATACTGAAGAGATCTCACACTAACAACTTTACAACATGCCCAAAGTCTCTTGAAAAAAGGAAGTAATGTTACCCCAGAGGAGAAGAGAAAAAATATATAATCATATTTATGTTTGAAATCAATAAAATAGCATCAAAGTGAAAAAAAATCAATGAATCAAAGATCTGATTTTCAGGGAAAGTTAGCAGGATAAACAAATCCTTATCTAGTCTAATTAAAGGAAAGACAGAGAATTATCAGATTAAATAAATGAGAAATGAAAGGGGTGCAAACAACAGTCACCAAGGAAATCTAGAGAATCATAGGAACATACTTTCACAACCTATATTCCATCAAACTGGAAAATCTAAAATAACTGGATAATTTTCTTGGTAGATCTCCCTACCAAACTTAACTCAATATCAGATATACAATTTAAATAGACCAATAAATCCTAGTGAAATATAAACAGTCATTATAGGTCTCCCTAGGGGAGGAGGAATCCCACAGTCATAGGGTTTTAGTGCAAAATTGAACTAGATTTTCAAAAATGAGTTAACATAAATTCTTTTAAAATTATTCTACAAGACAGAAACAAAATTACCAAATTTTACCAAATTCATATTATGAGATAGAGTTACCCTGATCACCAAACCACAGGTGAGCCTAATAAAGAGAAATTGGCAGACCAATTTTCCTGGTGAACATCAATGCAGAAATACTCAATAAAATACTTGTAAACCTAGTTTAATATCTCATCAA
Source organism: Peromyscus attwateri (assembly GCA_902168425.1). Taxonomy (NCBI): domain Eukaryota; kingdom Metazoa; phylum Chordata; class Mammalia; order Rodentia; family Cricetidae; genus Peromyscus; species Peromyscus attwateri. The sequence continues at coordinate 27,163 of CABHPP010140357.1, forward strand.
AATGATCATCCCAGAGATGCAGGGATGGTTCAATAGGTGGAAACCTACTAAGGTATCAAGCATATAAACAAAGTGAAAAAAGGATAAAACACATGATCATCTCATTAGATGACAAAACACAACACCATTTCATCATAAAAGTCCTGAACAGAAAAGGGATGTAAAGGACCGGCCTCAACATGATGAATGCGGTTTACAACAAGTACATGGCCAACACTAAAAGTTAGTAATGCTGATTTCTTTAAAACCCGTATTTTTTACTTCCCTTTTTAAAATTATATAAGACAACGTGAGTGTGAAAGTATATTCGAATGTTT
>CABHPP010140357.1:32479-45715 GCA_902168425.1 Peromyscus attwateri
AATGAAGAGCCACAGAGAATAAAGTGTCAGAGATTGCTCACAGGGTGAGGAAACACCAGCAAACCCAAAAAGAATCATAAATGCACAGGTGTCTCTTCTTCGTCCACAAAAATGAAAGCAGATGGGGATACATGGCTGCCCATTTGATGTGCTTATCTGCATGGCATGTCAGAATTGATACTGCTCAGCCATACAGCTGGACAAATATGTTCACTTTGACTTTCCTCTCCTTGCTCATGAGCGTTCCACTTCTTGTGTCCAGTTTCATTCATCCCAGATGCTCCTGGAGAAGACAGCAGAAAGAAGAGAAGGATGGAGACATAATGACAGGTTGTGTCTTCTCCCTTGCAGCAGTGCAGTGGCCAGTGGAAAAAGAGTATTTCAACAATGTTTTGAATATTCCTTTTGTATGTACTATGAAACGTTATCATGAATATTTTATGAGGGCTAGAAGAAGTGGATCAGAGCAAAGCTTTGAATCTTCTCCTCTATTTTCCCAATCTGCCCATCAATAAACAACCCAAAATTCTTTTAGAGACTCAATGCCATTTTTCTAATTTTATTTTGTCCAGAGTGTTTTTTTTTTGTTTTTCTCCCAGTTACAACTCCAACTTACAAGGCTGAAAGCTGAGTTAAGAAAGGACTCTACCTTGTTCTATCACATATAGCCCTTCTCTTCAAAGTTTCCATAGCACAGTAACAGGTGATGACTTATTAAATGGACCCCCATTCTATATCAATTAGTATCATCCTAAGTGGGAACAAGTAAACAGCCATAGAGTAGAGTCAGCTGATGGTCCTTCCATCAGTGTGTAGGTCCTAATGCATGTGCTAGGGCAACTAATATTTGTGGAACATTTAGCTGCAGAGAATTTTCACATAGATATACAGTTACAATTTCTGATGCTCTGAATGTGATTACTTCATGTCTTCTGAAGCCTCATCGAGAACAGAAGTAGGAGACATTTTCATTGTGAATATCATGTTTTCCTATTCCTCCGTGCTTCACTTACATACATGTACAAACCCTGGCCTTTAATTTCAAAGTCCAGTTCTTCACTCTCTATTTAGTAAATAAGGAATTTATAGAGTGTACATGATATGTTTGCATTCTCTGAAAAGTGAGGCTGTCACTTCCCTTGTCACTTGCCTGAATGACAGCTGTGGCATGGGATACTTGGCAACACTCGAGAACAGGATTAGAGAAGTTACCTACTTGCATCTTTGTCATTATTTAAAAAAAATGTGTCTTCTCTCTTTGTATCTAAATTGTTTATTCTCGACACATCCCAATTACCTCTTATGTTTGTTTTTGGTAATTTTGCTAAATATGTCTGCAAATTTTGCCAAACTGGGCATAATACACATTTCATTTTGTAGATTGTTGATGGCTCTTATGAAACACAGCACTTCAGTTCACTGGGCCACTCTAATGACTCAGGTACTTGATGTTTCTGAATGTTTAGTGTGCAGGAGTTAGTTTCTGAGCTTCACATGTTCTAGTCTCAAATACCTGTTGTGTGATACTAAAATTTTCAATGACATTTTTCTGTATTGTAATAAAGAATATACTAAAATTATTTTTATTTTTAAAATGTACAGGTAAATTTCTATTTTTATACCTAAAAAACACAGTGATACAGTTTTGAAGTGGAAAGGAGATTGTATTTAACTCTGAGTGAATCATTCAGAAAGAAGGAGTTTGTTTGATATTTATTGATCAGTTGATATGAAATGACTATAAAGAAACATAAGTTATTATTCTTCCCACATAACAAAAACACAAATTGGTATTGTTCACTCACAACTGACTTGTAACTCATTTTGTATTACAAAAATACCCTCATAAACATTTTTCATACATTTTACACTTTATAGTCTTCTATTTTACAAAGATTTAATACTGGCATATACAAATTTCAGTAGGATGCTGATTCTGTGTTAGTGTAAGTGGAAAGATAGTCATGAGATGTTTTCTAGAAAAAAACATTATGTTGATCAGATATAACAAGTGTGACTATATGGCGTGCCTGTGTAATCATAAAACAGGTGAACAATACTGTGGCGGTAGTAAATGCCCTTAATCTCTGCACTCAGGACCTAGAACAGGTTTATCCCTGTACATTTGAGGCCAGTTTGCTCTAGAACAAAGTATCATTCAAAAGCATATAATCCATTCCCCACTATGGCCTATGTAAGCATTAGTCCTGCCCATACATACAAGTGAATAGTGACATATATCTTTACCAAATACATCTCTGGTAGTTAAATTAATTTAAAAATAAATGTCTAAAGGAAAGATTTTACATCTGCATCAAATAAACCAGAAAAATAAAAGAACAAGACAAAGTGGATATGAGGGTATATGTTAACTAGATTGCTCACTGATTATAAAAAATTGTAAGCACAAGAGCCACATGTGCAAACTATTATGTGTTCAAAAGATATTATCTGACTGCCTTAGCCAATTTAGTGAATATCATAAGAACATGCCATAGTCTCATTGGTTTACACATCACATATATTTTTCATATTGCTTGATAATTCCAAAATGAAGACATGATCAGGATTGCTGTTTGATTAAGCCTGTGTCTTTGTCTTTATCTGCTATGTAAGCACTCCCAAAGCAGAAATGGACACTACTGTCTGTGGAAGATGACAATGGCTCATGTTATTTATGGGAGATGCACCCTCATGAATTTAAAAGCTTTTGTAAGCTTCCAGCTTCTTATGTCATTCCATCCTCAAAGCACAGGACAGTTGTTTCAGTATTAAGGGTGGTTGGGAATACCATCCAGTTCAGGTTGGTCCTTCAATTGACTACAAAGGATTATCTGTAAATCTCTGTCCATAATAAACACCATATCCTTTTACAGAACACCAACTGAAAACAAACACTTTCCATTGGCCTTGGCTTTTTCCCTGGATGAAGTCAATAGGAACCCTGATCTTTTGCCAAATATGTCATTCGTATTTGAATTCTCTGAAGGTGGTTGTAAGACTGTGTCAGAATTATACAGTCTCATGCCTTTATTTGAAGGAAATAAAGATTTTCCCCCTAATTATAATTGTATTGAAGAGAATACGTGTATAGTGATGCTGACAGGACCAATCTGGGAAACATCTGCGATGGTTGGGTCAAGCATGGACCCCTACAGATCTCAACAGGTGAGACATTTGTGGTGTGGGTTTGCAAGAAATCGTGACTCTGTTGGTCCCACTCCCAGATGCTAAGAAGGGTGTGAGGAGGATACTAGCCTCACACTTATGTCAGACAATGTGGTTCAAGGGACTTTTCAGAGACTTGATGGGGCTTCATTTCCTTTTTTGAAATTCAGATGAGGAAAGAAGTAACAGGTAAGAGGATTTTATGGAACTCTTTGCAGAAAGTTTGTTTACAAGTTCTTAGGAGTCCATGCAACCTCATGCTGCCCCCCTGTGTCCCAGGTCCTCCAGCTTACCTATGGACCTTTCCATACCATCCTGAGTGATCATGAAAAATTTCCCTATCTGTATCAGATGGCCCCCAAGGACACAGCTCTACCCCTGGCCATGGTTTCTTTGATGCTTCACTTCAATTGGAACTGGATAGGACTGGCCATCTTAGACAATGATCAAGGTTCCCAATTTCTATCACATTTGAGAAGAGAGATGGAAAAAAATACAGTCTGCTTTGCCTTTGTGAGCGTGATCCCAGTCAAGATGGATTTATACATGTCAAGAGCTGAAGTATATTATAACCAAGTCATGACATCATCCACAAATGTTGTTATCATTTATGGTGACACAGACAGTACTCTAGCTGTGAGCTTTAGAATGTGGGAATCTCTAGGTATACAGAGAATATGGGTGACCACTTCACAGTGGGATGTCACTACAAGTAAGAGAGACTTAACACTTGACACATCCCACGGGACACTAGCTTTTGCACACCACCATTCTGAGATTTCTGGTTTTAAAACTTTTGTCCAGACACTGAACCCTCTCAAATGCTCAGATGAATACCTTGCAAGGCTGGGATGGATGAACTTTAACTGTGATGTCTCAGCTTCTAAGTGTGAGACACTGAAGAATCGTTCATCCAATGCCTCATTGCAATGGCTAATGGGACAGACTTTCGACATGGCTTTTAGTGATGCCAGTTATGACATATATAATGCTGTGTATACTGTGGCCCATGCTGTTCATGAGATGCTTCTTCAAAAAGTGGATGATGGGAAAGGACACTATGATAACTGCTTGAAGGTAGTGTGTCTTCTCTTGGATGAAATGTTGTGATATCAATATCATCGCCTTACTGTCTGTCAGATGCCCTGATTTACTTTATAAATATTATAAATATTTACTAAAATAGAAATACTTCTGAAATATTTTCCTGGTAAGGATGTAATCTATAAGTTGGTATAAATCTTAATGCAAAACAATGGAGTGGAAAACACAATTTATCAAGGAATATCAGTAATTATCTTACGGAGCATCTGAATATCATCACCCCTGCTCTATCACTGGAAACATTACAGTCCTTCCTCATTAATCCTCTCCATGAGAAGAAGAGCCCTTGTTCATCAGTTGTGAAATATGTCGTAATCAGTGTATCAGTTGATTTTTACAAGAGTTCTCAACAGATTCTGCCCCACTGTAGGCTCTGGGGAACTTCTTTGGCACTTTGAGAGTAATTTCACAGGAAAGAGTACTATAATTCATTTCAGAACATACATTTGTATACATGTGTGAATGGATTGTTCTCATTGTGGATGGGAGTATGTTTCTGTATCTGTGTGTATATGTGTTGCTGTGAATATATGTGTTTCTTGCACATATATCTGCATATCTATCTGTCTGTGGAACTGAGCATAATTTTGTCTCATGTTTGTGTCTTTCTGTATGGGAGTTTGTTTCTGTGTATAACTTCCTGTGTATGTTTTACATTATATGTGTCTGCATGTGACTATTTATCTATTGTGCATATTGCTTGCACATAAGTGTATCTGTGTTTCTTTGTGTCTGTCTGTCTCTTTGTCTGTCAATTTGTCTTTGGATGTGAGGATAAATTTGTCTATGAGAATGTCTCTCTCTGTGGGTGTTTCAATCTGTGTATGTCTCCTTGTGTGTATTTGTCTATAAAAAGTGTGCATTTGTGTGTGAGCCTGTGTGTTTGGCAGGTTTCTGTTTCTGTGTGTCTATTTGGATTCATGTGCCTGTTTATGACTGTATTTTCATGTGTGTGTCTGACATGCATATATAAGTATGTGTATATTGTATGTAGCTGTATGATGTATGCATGTCTCTGTGGATGTGAGTCTCCCTCTCTGTCCCTGTCTCTCTCTCACTCTGTGTGTGTGCATTTTTCATATCATTGTTTGGTATCTGTATGTATGTCTGTGTTTCTTTTTGGTAGATTCCTCTGAAAGAATTTAAATTCTAGGAAGGTTATGATACTTTTGTTTATCCACTTACTTTTATTACATTTCTCCTCTGGACACCTTCAATAACATTGCTTTTAAGAAGAAATCAGTATATTTTCTGACTTCAAGAACAGGAATATTCACTGTAGAATGCTGCCTCCCTTTCAGCTGCACTCCTTTCTGAGGAAGACTCACTTCACTAATCCTGTTGGAGAAAAAGTGAATATGAACCAGAGAGAAAACCTGCAGGCAGAGTATGACATTTTCCAGGTTTGGAATTTTCCAAACGGATTTGGACTTAAGGTGAAGATAGGAGAGTTTAGTCCATATTTTCCACATGGTCAACAGCTCCATTTATATGAAGACATGATAGAGTGGTCCACAGGAAATAAACAGGTGGGTCTGACCTAACTGTAATAATTTCTGATACACAGCAGTAACACAGTCAAAGTGGGTCCATATCTCCTGCCTTGTAACTAGTGAAATGAAACAGACTACCACAATAGGAAGCTCTTTCTAGCCTCTCTCTTTATGATTTTTCTTTTCAGTTTTTGATGTGACATTTTATTAATTATTTGAAGGTCTCAGACATGCATGCTACCCATACAGTGAATTTTTCTCCCTGCAGAAAATGTTTCTGGTTTTAAATATAAAAAGAAAATTGATTGTTACCACTGTACTATATTATTTCCAGTAAAGTGAGCAATGTCCTCTTGATGCCATTCTGATTACTACACAGTGCTTGTCCTTTTTTTCTGCTGATAATTTGACATAGATGCTGAAAGAATGAGGCTAAATGTAAGGAGGATTAAAGTAAACATTTGCAAACCATTAATTATTATTATATAATTTGCCTTGAGACTTTTTACCAACAGGTTCCTAAATGGTCAACATCTCTAACCACACATTAAGATAATATTTTCATAACCCATTTAAATACCCTATGAATGATAACTTTGTTCTTTCTTTTTTTCCTTCTTTTTCCTATTAAATGTGTATGGATGTCTTGTCTGCATGTATGACTCTGCAACACTGGTATTCCTTGTGCATATAAATGTCAAAACAATGATTCAGATCCCTGGGAATTGGAAACAGTTCAGGGCCACACAGTGGGTGCTAAAAATCAAACTTGAGCCTTTTATCTGATCAGGAATTGTTATAGACAACCAAGCCAATTTTCCAGCTATGAAGCACATCCTGTGTAAAAGAAATTACTCATTAGAGGAATATTTCTTGATCCTACTAATTCTTTCACAGTTCACCCAAACAAGAGTGTATCTAATTTCCTTATGTGTGTGGGGAGGAGGTAGTAGAAGTAAAATAAATGGCTTCTTAAAATTTATAAATGATTTATTCTACTATAAGTCTAAGGTATGCTATAGGTATGATTCTGATGTGGGTAGTTTCATGGTATTCAATTCCAAATTCCTGAATATAAAGTAGCATGAAATTTAAAGGAGCAAACTTCAGAAAAGTCCTCAAGTTTGAAATAAAGTTGTATTTCATGGATACCAGATAATATAAAATCTACAAAATATTCTTTTTCAGAATGACAAAGAAAGTTATTATCAGGGAAGAGGACATATGAGCTGAAGGTACAGAAACTGAACTTTGTATCCATTCAGAGAGCAGCAATGAAATTTCAAGTGTGCTCTAACGAAGCTCACTGGAGTAGTACAAAAAACTTCCGCTGGAGGCATACAGAAGATTAGGAACACTGCAAGCAGTGATCTACTCCCAGATATAAAACTTTCAATGCAGAAAAAAGGAACAAAAATATAAAGAAATCAAATCAATACAAATCCAAATGTCAGAGTCATAGGCTTAAGTGTGAGTATGTTCAAAGACATACTAAAAAAATAATCCAAAGAATGATTATAACAGTATTCCAGAATATCAAACAGGACAAAAATCACCTCCAGGAGAATGCAATGAGATCACACAAACTTGCATATTATAAGGAACTGACTGAGCATGTGACTAACACATTCAAAAAGGTATAAAATGATGAAAAATTCAAACTAAAATACGTAAAGGAAAGAAAATAAATCAAAAAAATTCTAGTAAAAATTCTCACTAACAAAATATTTCAAGTTGAAGATAATATAGCATACTTGAAGACAAGGCAAAAGAATTAGAAAACTGAAACTGTGACAAAGGTAAAACTAAGAACAAGTGAAAGATATATGGGGCCGGGGGATAGGATTAAAGGATCAAATTTACAAACAATGAGCAGAAGAGAAGAAGAAGGGCTTACCAAGACATCATCAGTATGTCCAGTAAAATACAATGGGATTTTCCAAAATATAGGGAGACATGTGGACATCTAGAGACAGGAGGCATTTAAGTTCTAAACACATATCAGATAGAAACCTCCCCATGACATATTTTACTTAAAATTTGAATTATAAAAGTAAAGAAAGGAAACTGAAGGCTGTAGAGAGAGAAACTCATTTCTTGGAAAGGTCCCTTCTAGATAACAGCAGATTCCTTCATGATCTCTCTTAAAAGGGGAGAGTATCAGTGATGCAGTTCAAGTAGGTAGAGCTATAACTGCCAAACCCTCTTACTATACTCAACAAAGTTATCCTTCATAATCAAAGGAGGCTCTTCACGGGTATAAAGCTGACTACATCTGGTATTTATTATTATTATTATTATTTTTTTGTTTTTTTTTTGAGACAGGGTTTCTCTGTGTAGTTTTGGTGCCTGTTCTGGATCTTGTTCTGTAGTCCAGGTTAGGCTCAAACAGATTTCCGCCTGGCTCTGCCTCCCTAGTGCTGGAATTAAAGGCGTGCACCACTGCCAACCGGCTCATCTGGAATTTATTAAACCTCAAAAATAGAAGGCATACTTGAGAGGTTTTTTTTTTTTTTTTCTTAATTTGAAGTAGGAAAATACACTTGTTATCCAGATCTTTAAGATAGGAAGACATGCCTTATATTGAGTGATGGTGGTACATGCCTTTAATCCCAGCACTCAGAAGGCAGAGGAAGGTGGATCTTTGATTTCCAAGCCAGCCTCTTCTACAAATTGAGTTCCAGGACAGCCAGGGCTACAAAGAGTAATCATGTCTGTGAAAGAAAACCAAAAAAAGAAAGAAGAAAGGAAAAGGAATCATGCCTATAATTGATATCTTTTTCTATTTTTAAAATTTTTAAATTTTTTTATAATTTTTTTATTTTATAATTTAATTTAATTTTACATATCAGCCATGGATTCCCTTGTCCTCCCCCCTCCCCCCCCCCTGCCTTTCCCCTAGCCCACCCCCCATTCCCATCTCCTCCAGGGCAAAGACTCCCCCGGGGATTCAGTTCAACCTGGAAGATTCAGTCCAGGCAGGTCCAGTCCAGTCCTCCCAGGCTGAGCAAAGTGTCCCTGCATAAGCCGCAGGTTCCAAACAGCCAGCTCATGCACTGAGGACAAGTCCTGGTCCCACTGCCTGGATGCCTCCCAAACAGTTCAAGCTAATCAACTGTCTCACTTATCCAGAGGGCCTGATCCAGTTGGGGGCTCCTCAGCTATTGGTTCATAGTTCATGTGCTTCCATTTGTTTGGCTATTTGTCCCTGTGCTTTTTCCAATCATGGTCTCAACAATTCTTGCTCATACAAACCCTTCTCTTTCTCGCCAATTGGACTCCTGGAGCTCCACCTGAGGCCTGGCTGTGGATCTCTGCATCCACTTCCCTCAGTCATTGGATGAGATTTCTAGCATGACAATTAGGGTGTTTGGCCATCCTATCACCAGAGTAGGTCAGTTCAGGCTTTCTCTCATCCATTGCTACTCACAACTCCAGGGAGACTACCTAGAAAACAGGACCCTAAGAAAGACACAGGGGTCGCCCAATGACAGAGAAATGGATGAGATCTACATGAACAACCTGGATGTGAGTGGGGGTAATGAAGGCAAAGTTCAAGGGAAAGAGAGCTTAGGGGAGCGGGAGATCCCAGCTGGATCAAGAACAGAGAGGGAGAACAAGAAATAAGAGACCATGATAAATGAAGACCACATGAGAATATGAAGAAGCAAAGTGCTAGAGAGCTCCACAGAAATGCACAAAGATACCTCCACAATAGACTATAATTGATATCTTTTAAGCTGGGCAAAGACACATCTTTTATCTGGATCTTAAGTTGGGAAGACACAACTTTAAATTATATCATTTAATATTGAAAATTCACCTCTAATCTGGGCTATCCCCTCTTCTGGAAGCCTACATAAGGACATAGAAAAAGGAAACTTGTGCAATTTGACTGCTTTCTCACACCTGGCTAAATTAGTCCGTGGTATTAGAACCATAATCTATAGGACTTAAGTGTTTAATGAAGATCAACTGAGACATACATTATCATGGAATGAGAAGTTTCTCCTTCCCTGGACTTGCTATTTATACGTAGCAATTGTTAGATTAACTAGACCACTTCCTAAAAGACATTCTAATACATTTTCTGTTTATATATGTACATAAAATGAGAGAGTCAGAGGAACATATTAAGGGAGACAAAAAGACATAGAAAGATTCATTTTTATAATTTCTGTTACTCTAGAGAACCCTAACTAATACAGAGACAGACCAATGTTCAGTGATGTATGTAAGTTATAAGAGTTCATAACCATGCTAACATTTCTAAGGAAGACACATGAACAACTCATACACACGAAAAAGTAAGATAAATACAAGTGGTCATGGAAGACATAGACAAGATTAGAACACCAGACAGAAAAAACAACTGTTATCAATCTATAACAAATATTGCAATAACAAAATGGACAATAATTAGTAAATAATTCTCAATAACAATTCAGTGTTAATCTTCACAATCTCTATCAATAATGCACAAATGGCAAGGTTGTTTTGTAAAAACCAACATTCATTTTTCCTTCCAAAAACAAACTGAGCTTACAAACATTGAGAGATCCTTTCTGTAAATATGAGGGAAATGATTTTGAGGAAATGGAACATAATAGAAAGTGTGAGACTAAACACTTTGATGGACATGGATGGAAAAAATTCTCAACTAAACACTGACTAATGTAACTAAACGATACAACAGAAAGGTCTGTCCCTGTGACAAACATGACTTCATTCCAGGGAATCAGAATGGTTTAACATATGCAGATCTATCTGCTAAGTAAACGCTGCTCAAAAATAGACTCACGCATAGGACTATATGATTATCCAAATATGTGCAGGGCTCTTACCAAAGTCCAGTATCAATTCAGATTTAACATTTAAAACAAACAAAAACCCGACAAAATAGAAAGAGGATATCTTGACTAATAAGGTTTTCTTTTTATTATTCCAGCCTGATCACGTTAAATTTTTTTCTATGGCAATCCTATTGATTGAGGGAGAGTAACTGAAAGAATTTCCATTAAAATCTTCAGGGAGGCCAGTTATTCTTGGTGGTGCATATCTTTAATCAAAACTCTCAAAAAGAGAGGCAGGTAGAACCTTCCCAATTTTTGGCTACTCTGGCATGCATAGCGATTCCAAATGAGCTAGGGTTGCATATGGAGACCCTCCCTCTAAAGAAATGAGCAGATATTGGACAAGGATGATTTTTTTCTGCTGAGTAATACTCATTTGTGTAAATGTACCACTTTTTCTTTATCCATTCTTTGGGTGAGGGGAATCATCCTGAGTAATGTAACTTAGACCCTGATACACAAACACGGTATGTCCTCATTCATTAGAGGATATTAGATGGAAAGCAAATGATCACCAGGCTACACTCCACAGCCCCAGAGAAGCTAGGTAACAAGGAACACCCTAAGAGGGACACATGGATCACCCTAGGAAGGGGAAATTGATGAGATCTCCTGGGTAAACTCCTGGCGGTAGAGGAGAGGGGATGGGGGAAGGAGACATGAGGGGTTTGGATGGTCCAGTTTGGGGAGGGATGGAGAGAGAGAGCAATAAAAGAGACATCTTGATAGAGTGGGGCATTATGGCCCTATGGGGTTAGGGAGAAACCTGGTGCCAGAGAAACTCCCAAGATTTCCCAAGAATGACCCTAGCTGTGACACCTAGAGAGGGTGCCTGAACTGGCCTTCTCCTGTAATCAGATTGGTGACCACTCTAATTCTTTCATAGAACCTTCATCCAATAACTATGGAAGCAGATGCAGAGATTCAAAGCTAAGCACTGGGCCACGTTCTAGGAGTACAGTTGAATAGAGGGGAAAGGGATTATTTGAGCAAATGAGGTCAAGATAATAACAGGGAAACCCATAGAGAAAGCTGACCTGAATAGTAGGAGCTTAGTGTCTCTAGGCCTACAGCAGCGGGCCTCCATGGTACCTACCTAAGCCCCTTGCATGTGGGTGATAATTATGTAGCTGAATCTATTTGTAGCCTCTAGCAGTAGGACCAAGATCTGTCCCTGGAACATGAGATGCCTTTTGGAACCTATTCCCTATGATGGGATTAATTATTCAGCCTTGATTCAGGGGGGAAGAACTTGGTCCTGCCTCAACTTGGTATGCCATGCATTGTTGACTCCTGTAGGAGGCATTACCCTTTCTGAGGAGTGGGTGGGGTGGTAGAAAGGAGGTGTGGAAAGGAAACAGGATGAGTGCAGGGAGAGGCAATTGTGGTTGGTAAGTAAAATAAATAATTCCATAAAAAGAAATTGGACAAGTATATATATTTTCTCCACTCTTCTTGAAAATCGTCCTTAATCTTAGCAAGCACAAAAAGAAATGGTAAATATGAAATACAGCAATAAGGGAAGAAATGTTCCCACAGGTAGCATACACATTTAATCCCAGCATTCGGGAGGCAGGAGAGGAAAATATCTGTGTGATCTAAGTTAACCTACTCTATGTACATAGTTGAGGTATACCAGCATACATTTTGAGATTCTGTTTCAAGAAAACCACAACAAAAAAGGAATATTTGTAAGTAATCATATTATAGAGGAAGTAAAAGAGGCTATGCATAGGAGACAATGTGATATTGACATAGAACCCTATAGTGGTATTCTATTTGTACTGAAATGTGATTTTATTTGTATGTTAATAAATAAAGTTGCCTAGGGGTCAGAGCTATTAGCAAGCCATAGCGAAAGCCAGGGCGGTGGTGGTGCACGCCTTTAATCCCAGCACTTGGTAAGCAGAGCTAGGTAGATCTCTGTGTGTTCAAGGATACAGCCAGCATTGGAGACACACGCCCTTAATCTCAATACCAACCATAGAAAACTTGGGAGGTCTGTACAGAGAGACCGTGACGAGACAGCCACGTAGTTGGGTTCACAACCAATGAGAAGGAAGAACCAGAACTCTTTATAAATCAACAGCACAGGAAGAAACTCCCTTTTCGGAGAAGTCTCTGGGCGAGAGAAGCTACCTGGCGGAAAGCGGGTAAGGCTTCTAGCTCTGACCTCTTGGGCTTTCACCTTTACATTGGCTCTGTGTTTCTTATTTAATAAGGCAGTCGGTTACATCTACATTTGGCGCCCAACGTGACAAGACTCCATAAGAAACCGCTTGACTCTCAGCGGGTCCGAGGCTGGTCCGGTTTCCCGCCTCGGCGGTCGGCTCCGGACGGCCTGTCTCTAGCCGGGGCCAAGGTCGTTTTGGCCTCAGGCCCCAAGCGGTTAGCTTAAAAGCCAGTGCTACAAACAACTCAGGCCTGCCTTGCCAACAGGGCCCCTGCCTGTAAAGCAAACGCACGTGGTTGGAGTTTAAGGAAGCCTAGCCCAGGCTTGACTCCGCTCAAGCGGGGACACGTGTTTGGATTTAAGCTTTTAGCCAGGGCTTCTCTCTCTCTCTCTCCCTTCCCCCCCTCTCCACTCAAGCCGCAACACGTGGCTGGATTTAAGCTTT
>CABHPP010140358.1:8540-24078 GCA_902168425.1 Peromyscus attwateri
CACACACACACACACACACACACACACACACACACACACACACGCCTTTAATCCCCGCACTAGGGAGGTGGAGACAGGAAGTGATATGGCTGGGCGGAGAGAGGAATACAAGGCGGGAGGAGACAGGAGCTTGGTTCTTCCGTCTGAGGAGTTGGTGAGGTAAGAGGAGGCTGTGGCTTGTTCCTTTCAGCGTGTACCCCAACATCTGGCTCTGGGTTTTTATCAAGACCAATTAAGATTCGTACTACACACAGTTTTAAATTTCCTCTCTCTTCCTCTTCCTCCCCCTCCTCTTCTTCTTTTGATAGTGGCTAGCTGTGAAGCTCTGGGTGGCCTGGAATTCACTATGTAGACCAGGCTAGTCCTGAATTCACAGAGATCTCTCTGTGTCTGCCTCTCAAGTGCCAGGATTAAAGGTGTGCACCACCAGGCTAGGGCCCTTAGTTTCTTTTCTCTCTCCCTGCCTGCCTTTTCTCTCTTTTGTCAACAAAAGTACCAAGCATTTTAGATGTTATATCAAAGTTTTGGTTGGTTGTAAAATATTTGTTTATTGCCAGGCAGAAGCAAGAGGAATCTCTGTGAGTTCCAGGCCAGCCAAATATACATAGAAAGTTCCAGGACAGTTAAGACTAAATAAAGGGACAGTCTTTTTTTAATGTTTTTTTTTTATGTACATGAGTCTTTTGCCTGCATGTACGTATATGTACCATGTGTGCCTGGTGCATGTGGAGATCAGAATAGGGCTCCAGATCCTCTGGAGCTCCAATTATAGATGGTTGTGAGCCATCGTGTGAGTGCTGCGGACTGAACTCCGGTCCTCTATAAGAGTAGTGAGTGCTCTTAACTGCTGAGCCATCTCTCCAGCCCCCAGGATCTATCCTCATGGCATAAAAACACATAAACACACACATTCATACATGTAAATAATCATATTTTTAGAAGAAGTAGAGCTGTTAGTGGAGGCACATACCTGTAACCCCAGCAGGTGGTAGGTAGAGGCAAGAGGATCAGGAATGCAAGGCCAGCTTCAGCTGCATAAGTTCAGAAGCCCTGTCTCAAAATAAAAAACAAAATAGAGGGCTGGAGGGATGGAGCTTTGGCTGCTCATTCAGAGGACCTGGATTTGAGTTCCAGGATCCATGTAGCGGTTCACAACTGTAACTCTAGTTCCAGGAGATCCAATGGCCCTTCTGAACTCAGAGGGCACCAAGCATCCAGTGATACACAGACCTACATGTAGGCAAAACACTCATACACATAAAAATTGTTAAAATTTAAAATGTGGCAGACAATTTAGCTCAGTGGGTAAAAGTCCCTGCCCACCGAGCCTGATAACCTGCGTTTAATCCCAGGACCCACAAAGGTGGAAGGAGAGAATCAACTCCCCAAGTTATCTCTTGACCTCCACATTCATGCTGTGGCACATATGTACCCATTCTCACACACACACACACACACACACACACACACACACACACACACAAATGTAATATTTTTAAAAGAGCCAAGTTTGGCAGCTCACAATTGGGAAGCAGGCAGGAGAATCACAAGTTCAAGTGAGTTCCAGGTTAAGACCCTATCTTGAAAGGAGCAATGGGGTGGTAGCACATACCTTTAATACCAGCACTCCAGAGGCAGAGGCAGGTAGGTTTCTGAGTCTACATAGTAAGTTCCAGGCCAGCCAGGGCTACATAAGTGAGACCACATTTAAAAAAAAAAAAATGTTGGAACTTGATTCTAACTCAATGGTAGACTACTATGAAATAACAAATAGGGACTAGAGAGCCAGGTCAGCAGTTAAGAGCTCATTCTACTCTTCCAGAGGACCAGAATTCAGATCCCAGCACCCAGACCAAGCTGGTCAAACTACCTGGTATATGCAGCTCTAGTGTAACCAACTTCCTCTCTGGCCTCCACGGGTAATCACAGTCATGTGCACATAGCCCCACAAAAACCACACATACACATAATTAAAAATAAATCTTTTGAATTTAATAAAATTAATAAAAAAATTGTCAAAGATGTGGAGAAATTGGAACCCGTGTGGATTGCTGGTGGGAGTGTAAAATGGTGCAGCTGCTGTGGAAAACAGTATGGCATTTCTTCAAAAAAATTAAAAATAAAGTGCCATATGGTCCAGCAATCTCACATCCGGCATATACTCAAAGGAATTGAAGGCAGGGTCTTGTTTTCCATTTTTGTTTTTGAGGTAGGGTTTTTCTGTGTAGCCCTGGATGTACTGGAGCTCCTATGTAGACCAGGCTGGACTCAAACTCACAGAGATCCACCTGCCTCTCCAGTGCTGTGCTTTGCAACACCCAGATTTGTTTGGGTTTTATTGTTGTTTTGGAGACAGTCTCTTGATCCCAGGCTAGTCTAAAACTGTGTACTCAAAGATGACCTTAAACTCTTGATCCATCTGCTTCCACCTTCCAAGTAACAGAATCACATAACTTTGCCACTAGACCCAGCTCTAAAAGTAGATGGCTTTTTGTTGCTGTTATTAAAAAAATAATAATAATAGGATCTCACTATGCTGCTCAAGCTGGCCTGGAACTCAAAATGTAGACCAAGCTGGCCACAGAATTCTACCTGCCTCTATCTCCTGAATGCTGGCATTATAGTCATGAGTCAGAGCAAACAGAGTCTTAAAGAAATTATTTTTACACCAACAATCACAGCAACATTATTGGCAATATTTGAAAAGTAGAAAAAGCAAATATCCATCAATAAATGAATGGATATATAAAAATTCATTATATATATATGAAGATATTAGTCAGATTTTTAATTTCTTGTTTCTTGTTTTTGTTTTGTTTTGTTTTGTTTTTTGAGACAGAGTTTCACTATATATAGCCCTGGCTGTCCTAGAACTTTCTCTGTACACCAGGCTGACCTTGAACTCAGAGATTCACCTGCCAATGACTCTGGAGTGCTGGAATTAAAGGTGTGCACCACTGCCCAGCATCTTTTTTAATTGAGAGAGAGAGAGAGAGAGAGAGAGAGAGAGAGAGAGAGAGAGAGAGATCGGGGCTGGTGAGATGGCTCAGGGGTTAAGAACACTGACTGCTCTTCCAGAGGTCCTGAGTTCAGTTCCCAGCAACCACATGGTGGCTCACGACCATCTATAATGAGATCTGATGCCCTCTTCTGGCCTGCAGGTGTGCAAGCAGACAGAGCACTATACATAAAAAAAATAAAATAAAATAAAATAAAAAAGACCATGGGTATTTTGCCTACAAGTTTGTCTGTGCACCACATCCATGCAGTGCCCAAAGAGGCCAGAAGAGGGCAACGAATTCCCTGGGACTGGAGTTATAGATACTAACCAGCTGTCAAGTGGGTGCTGAGAATCAAACCAAAATCTTCTGTAAGAGCTTCCCGTGCTCTTAACTGCTAAGCCATCTCTCCAATCCCCATTATTCACCTTCAAAAGGAAGTAAATTTACAAGGTATTGGTGATACATGTCTTTAATCTCAGCACTCTGGAGAAAGAGATGTTTGAGATCAGCTTGGAGTATATAGTGAATTCAAGGCTAACCTGGACTACACAGAAAGACGTAAAAAAATGAAAACCTCTGGGGGTTGTAGATCAGTGGTGGAGGACTGATTCACCAGTATGCTTGGAATTTTAGGTTTAATCCTCAATAGCAACATTTTTTTTTAACTCACCAAGCATCAAGTAGAGGATGCATTAGCAATGACTTACGAGCTAGAAGATGGCTCAGCAGATAAGGGCCCTTGCTTCCTAGCCTTGAAGACTAAAGTCCAATCTCTGGGACTCACATGATGGAAGAAAAGAACCAACTCCTGCAAACTGTCTTCAGACCACATGACTACATGTGCACCAAAATAAAAATAATAAATTATTAATACAAACAATAACAATTAATTAATTAAAATAAAAACCGTTTGGGCCACAAAAATACGTGCAAAAGCACTTGCTACAGAAGCTTCACCACCTGAATTTGGATCCCCAGAACCTGTGTAAAAGCTAGATGTAATCCCAGCACTCCCGAAACAGGATGAGAAACAAGATGGGAGAATTCTAAGGAAGTCAGCCTCGGGCACTGTGCACGGTGGCAAATAAGAGAGACTCTGCCTCAAAAACAAGGAAGGAAGATGGTGAGGACCATTACCTGAGGTTGTCCTTCGACCTACACATGTGCATCATGGCCCTCACATGCTCCCACACACAAGTACACAGACACACAAACACACACACACACACACACACACACACACACACACACTTCATACAGGTACATATGCACAAAAGTAAAAATGTGACCAAGTGTGGTGGCTCACACCCAGCACTTGGGAGGCAGAGGCAGGCAGATATCTGAATTTGAGGCCAGCCTGGTCTACGGAGTTCCAGGACAGCCAGGGCTACACAGAGAAACCCTGTCTCAAAAAATAAACAAATAAATAAATAAATAAATAAATACTTATTTTTTTCATCAGAGTGAATTAAATTTTTGAAAGAAAAGTGAGAGAATGTCAGAGAGTGCCAGGGGCTCCAGGGAGGAATGAACACATTATGACTGTATTGACTCCCACAGAACTATACTTAAAATGGTGAAATAGTAACTTTGTCACAGTTTTTATTAGAAAACAAATGCATGAGATACCACAGTACTCCTATTAGAATGTCTAAAATCCAAAACATTGATACCTTCAAATGCTGGTGAGGGTGTGGAGAAACAGAAAATCTCATTCACTGCTAATAGAAATACAAAATATGCAGTTGATTTGGAAGTTACGCAGTTTCTTAGAAAGCTAAACATGCCAGGCAGTGGTGGCACACACCTATAATTCCAATACCCCGGAGGCAGTGGCAGGTAAATCTCTGTAAGTTCAAGGCCAATTTGTTCCAGGACAGCCAGGGCTGTTACACAGAGAAACCCAAGCTAAAAATGTCCCTACTATAAAGTCTAGCAAATCATATTCCTAGGTAATTACCCAAATAAGCTGAAAGCTTATGTCTAACACATAAAACTGCTCACAGATGTTTTGAAAGTTTTATTTATAATTGCAAAAAAGTGGGAGCAACTGAGGTCTCTCAAATAGGTGAACAAATAAATGAAGTATAGTGCATCTGTATAAAACGAACATTTGATGACAAAAAGGAATGAGGGCCTGGAGATAAAGTTCCGTGGTTAAATACGCTCGCTGTTCTTCCAGAGCCTGAGTTTCGTTCCCAGCACCCACACTGGGCAGCTGACAACCACCTGTGACTCCAGCTCTAGGGAATCTGACGCTCTCTTCTGGCCTCTGCAGGCCTTGCGCTCAATGCACCAACATTCACATAACTATAGACAGATAGACACAGATAGAGTCTTCGTTTAAAAAAAATAAGTGGTTGGGCGGTGGTGGCATATGCCTTTAATCCCGGCACTCAGGAGGCAGAGGCAGGTGGATCTCTGAGTTCAAGGCCAGACTAGTCTACAGAGTGAATTCCAGGATGCTCAAGGCTGCACAGAGAAACTCTGTCTTGGAAAAAAAGAAAGAAAGAAAGAAAGAAAGAAAGAAAGAAAGAAAGAAAGAAAGAAAGAAAGAAAGAAAGAAGGAAGGAAGGAAGGAAGGAAGGAAGGAAGGAAGGAAGGAAGGAAGGAAGGAAGGAAGAGAAAGAAAGAAATGAGTTACCAGCCAGGAATAGAGACACGCACCTTTAATCCCAACTTTTAGGAGGCAGAGATCATTCTCTAGAGTTTGAGGCTATCCTGGTCTACATAACGAAGTCTAGGCCAGTTGAGACTACACAGGAGACCCTCTCTCAAATAAACAAAGTAAACAAAATAAAATTCTCCATTAAAAAGATTGATCCTGAGTCAGTAAAATAGCTCAGGTAAAGGTGCTTGCTGAACAAGCAAGATGACCTGAGTTTATCCCAGGAACCCGGGGTGCAAGGAGAGAACTGACTCCCTGAAGTTTTCTTCTGACCTGCATGAGAACATGTGCGCACACACTCATGCACACAATTTTTTTAATGGACCTATACACTTGGTTGTGATGGAATACATCTCTAGTCCTAGTATTCAGGAAGCAAAAGGTAAAGAAATGGCCATCATTTGGCAGCTGGGACTACAAGGCAAGACCGAATCTCAAACATCCAAAAAAGCAGAACACTGAGTAAGGCTGGAGAAACTTTTTTTTTCCCCCAAGACAGGGTGTTTCTGTATAATAGTCCTAGATGTCCTGGAATTCATTTTGTAGACCAGGCTGGCCTCAAACTCACAGAAATCCACCTGCCTCTGTCTCCCAAGTGCTGGATTAAAGGTGTGCTCCACCATCGCCTGGCTGAGAAACACTTTTTTTTGAGGGTAAGAGTACATGCTACTCTTGCCTTGGACCTGGGTTTGGTTCCCAGCACCCATATCAAGCCGCTCACAACCACCTGTAACTCTAGATCCAGGGGGTCCAATGCCCGCTCCTGTCCTCAGGTACCTGCAGGCATATAATCACCTACATATTATGAGCACTACAGTTCAGATGGAAAGGTATCCTGGCAGTCAGGATCCAACTAATAATACCACAAAGTCACACTGCACAACAAACCTCATACAAGAGATTTATTGGGAGGGGAAAAAACAGGTCATCTGTCTCTGCTCAGGTGAGAAACAGCAGGGAACTGAACAGAAGGCAGGGTTTATATAGTGTTTCTTGTGGAGGGGGGTGGAACTTTTCAGGGTGAAGCTTTCCAGGGTGTGTTTGGTGAGATTTCAAGTCCAGAGCTTGGGCTTTTTACTCTGTGGGGTAGAGGCAGGGTCCAGCCAATAGGACAGTTACAGTGTTCTGTGGGTGGAACCTGGCAGTTGGAGCTCCTCGGGGAGGGACCTGACCACTCGTGAGGCCTACGCATATACTTGGGTGCACACACATACACATAAAATAAATTAGCCATTAAAAACATTGACTGGGGGCTGGAAAGATGGCTCAGTGGTTGAGAGCACTGACTGCTCTTCCAGAGGACCCGGGTTCAATTCTCAGCATCCACATGGCAGGTATGGGGTGAATGCTGGAAGATCAGAGAAACAGAAGATGCCATAGCCACCTCACCTTGCCAATTCCTCAGCTGATCCTGTTTCCTCAGATTAGATTCCTCTCAGCTGAACTGTGCTGCTCAAAAGCCTGAAAGCTTAACCAACCCTAGTTCCTGGTTTTCACGCCTTATATACCTTTCTGCTTCCTGCCATCACTTCCTGGGATTAAAGGCGTGAGTCACCATGCCTAGCTGTTTCCAGTATGGCTTTAAACTCACAGAGATCTGGATGGATCTTTGCCTCCCAAGTGATAGGATTAAAGGTGTGCCACCATTTTCTGGCCTGGCTGTTGTGTTCTCTGACCCCAGATAAGTTTATTAGTGTTCACAATATATTGGGGAACACAATATCTCCACATGCGTGGCCCTCCCTAAGCACTGGGAATTACAGGCATACACCACCACTCCTAGCCTGGCTTTCATTTTTATTTAAATGCAGAATTGTCTTGTCAAATTCCATGAGAAACTACTAGGGCTATTATTGGAATTTCATTGAATTCATAAATCAAATTATGAGTAATTAATATCTCAATAAGATTGAAAGCTGAGTACAGTGTTACAGGCCAGTACTTGAGAGACTTAAGGATTTCTGTGAGTCTGAGGCTAGTGAGTCTAGCCTGGGCTATAGTGTAAAACCCTATTTTATAAGAAAAAAATAAATAAATAAAATCATAGTAATAAAAATAGTAATGAATCTTCTGGTACATTGATACAAATTTACAACACATATATTTAGCAAAGGATAAAAAAACAAAATATATATTTTTTTAAAAACCTATAACTCAATAATAACAAATCAAGTCCCATCCTTTAATTTTGAAGGGACAATAAAGTCTTGTGCAGTCTGGGTTGCTCTGAAATTCAATATGTAGCTAAGGATGACAATGAACTTCTCATTCTCCTGCTCACAGCTCCTCGGATATGCCATCATATCTGGTTGCCTGGGATCCAACCCAGGACTTCGTGTGTACTAGGCAAGCAGTCTACCAACCAAGCCACGCTTCTAGCCCCAATATTTTTTATATAAGCAAAAGACTTGAACTGATGTCTCTTTTAAAAGTCATACAGATGGCTAGCGATCACATGAAAGCATTCATAATGCTACTAATTGTCAGGGAAAAACAAAACCACAATGAAATACCACTTCACATCCTCCAGAATGTCTAAAATTAAAAAAGACTGACAAGTGCTGAGGAGGACTTGGGACAACTGAAACTCCCATGCTCTGCTTCTAAAAGTGGAGACTGCCTTGGGAAAACAGTTGGGTGATTTCTTATAAAGCTCAAGGTCTACAGACTCTACTGGAACGGGCTGTTGCCATCACTAAGTCTGCCCTGTTTATTCATGTCCCCTTTCTCATTCCAAAGGAATAGCCCATGACTAAGAGAGT
This sequence comes from Peromyscus attwateri, assembly GCA_902168425.1. NCBI lineage: Eukaryota > Metazoa > Chordata > Mammalia > Rodentia > Cricetidae > Peromyscus > Peromyscus attwateri. The sequence continues at coordinate 16,973 of CABHPP010140358.1, forward strand.
CTGAGCTCTGGTCCACATCCAAACACTAAATAGGAAGTGGAGGAGAGCTCAGCGGCAGGGTGTTCACCCACTGTGGGTGAATGGGTAAGCCCTAGGTCGATCCCTAGCACTGAAAACAACAAAAAAAGACACCAAACTGTCTGTTTCAACCTCAGGGTTCTGGAAATGTTCTCTGCCCTAACCTAGTTCTCAAGTAAACTTCTCCTACGGCCTCGGAGATTTAAAAGGGCTGGTGAGTTGGCTCAGCCATTAAGAGCACTTGCTGCTCTTACAGCAGACCAGGTTCAGTCCCCAGCACCCACATGGCTCACGGTAATCCATAACTCCAGTTCCAGGGGATCTGATACCTTCTTCTGGAGTTCAAGGGCACCATGTATGTGTGTGGTGCACATACATACTCACACTACACATAAAATTAATGAATCTAAGAAATGTAAAATTAAACTAACTTTAAACTTTGTAAAAAGTTTAAAAAAGGAAAACTTGAGTCATTAGTTCAGCCCTCTTTCCAGGCTAGCATTCTTTTCTTTCTTTCTTTCTTTTTTTTTTTTTAAAGATTTGTTATGTATACAGTGTTCTGCCTCTATGCCAGAAGAGGGCGCCAGATCTCATTACAGATGGTTGGGAGTCACCACGTGGTTTCTGGGAATTGAACTCAGGTCCTCTAGCAAGAACAGCCAGTGCTCTTAACCGCTGAGCCATCTCTCCAGCCCCATGTTAGCATTCTTAATATAGTTTAGCCTTTTCCTCTTCTTCCTCTTCCTTTTAGTTTAGGCAAAAGCTGGCTACATACTGGTCTGGAATTTATGATCCTCCTGTCTCAGCCTCCTGAGTACTGGGATCATAGGAGAGAGAAGGGAAGGCAGGGGAAGGATGGGAGAGGACCTGCTGATACATTCTGCTGGATTATCATCATCAACAACACAGGCTGGTGAGATGGCTCAGTTGGTAAATGTCGCAGGATATTTGATCACACTATGAACCGTGAGATTTTGTTATTGACTGGAAAAACTGTTTCTAGTTGTGGTGTGGCTCAGCCTAGCACACACCTTTAATCCAAGAACTTTCTGCTTAGATGTTGTAAACAGGATTAAATCAAGTCAACCATAGGTCAAGAGGCAGAGCAAGCAGTTGACAGGAAGTGAACATAGGATTATTAGGAAAAAAAACATAGAGTAAAGGGAGTCAGGAGGACGGATAGAAAGATGCACAGGAAGTAGAAGGGAGGAACATTCAGTGTGAAGAGCTGGTTTTGAGACAGCACAGGAGAAGGCGAGAGGCTTCTAGGACGTTGGCTGAGGAGGAAGGTCAGCTGGGTGCTTTCTTTGGCTCTCTGAGCTAGCAGGCTTTCACCCCAGCATCTGTCTCCCGAGTCTTTAATTGCTAAAATCGAATGATTAAGATTTTGTTAAAAACAGCAGGTAAAGGACAAGCCTGATGACCTGAGTTTGAGCCTAGAACACACATGGTGGAAGGGAGAGAGCCTACATACTTACATGAGCACTCTGTGGCATGTGGCATGTTCCTGCATACATGTTCACACACACACTACATGCACTCAGATAAGTAAAGTTAGAAAGAAAAAAAAAACTTTTTCAGTGAATAGGGAGGCCATAGCAGGAGGATCCCCAAAAGTTCCCGGGTAGCCTGATCTACATAGTGAGTTTGAGGCCAGCTGGTCTACAGAGTGAGTTCCAGGCCAGTCAGGGTCACCTAGTGAGACTCTGTCTCCAACATTTAAAGAGTGCTGTGGAGCCAGCAAGATGGCTCAGCAATAAAACCACTTTGTAAGGAGAGAACAGACTCTAAAAAGTTACCCTCTGGTTCCCATACAGGTGCCATGGTGGGTTCATGCACATGTGCGCGCGCACACACACACACACAGACACATTAATTCAATTTTTTTAGGGTTTTTTGTTTGTTTGTTTGTTTTAGTTTTTCAAGACAGGGTTTCTCTGTGTAGTCCTGAAACTCACTCTGTAGACCAGACTGGCCTTTAACTCACAGAGATCCTCCTGCCTCTGTCTTCCATGTACTAGGATTAAAGGCATGTGCCACCACTGCCCAATTATGAAATAAATCTTTTTCCTTTTAAGATTTTTAAAGGGCTAGGGGGCTGGAGAGACAGTTCAGCAGTTAATAATGCTGACTGCCCTCTCAAAGACCTAAGTTCAGTTTATAGCACCAATGTTGGGCTACTCACATGGCCGTTAACTTCAGCTCACAGAGAATCAGACATTTCCGGGCTCAGAGAGCAGTCACACTCACATGCACATACCGACTCTGCACACACATAATTAAAAATAAATACATAGTTTAAAAGGAGGGAACTGGGGATATGTCCTAGTTGTTACAATACGTACTTAGCATGAACTGTGCCTGGGTTTGCTCTCCAACACTCTATCAGCTGGGCACAGTAGCACATGTGCCCAGTACTCAAAAGGTAGAGGTAGAAGTTTCAGAAGTTCAGAGTCTCCTTCAATTACATAGCAATTCAAGGCCAGACTAGGATGTATAACATCCTGTCTCAAACAAGCAAGCAAACAAACATGAACCAAGACCAGCCAGATACTAAACTGTTGTGTGACAATACTTTGCCTGGGGAGACACAACACAGGTAACCAATACTCTGGCCTCCACAAGCATCTGCACTCATGTTCATACTCCCCTAACACAGAGAGACTTATGCATAAATAAAAGTTCATAAAATCACCAAGCATGGTGCTACACATCTTTAATCCTGGAATTTGGAAGGCAGAGGCAAGCAGGCTTCCATGAGTTCAAGGTCAGCCTGGTCTACATACTGAGTTCCAGGACAGCCAATGCTGTGTAAAGAGACCCTGCCTCAAATAAAATAAAATAAAATAAAATAAAATAAAATAAAATAAAATAAAATAAAATAAATAAAATAAAATAAAGACACAGTTTTGCCTTAGGGCATGAACCCCAAAGCAGTTCAGGCTTGATCAGCCTTTCTAGTCTTCATATCAGGCACATGGGAATACACATTGATAGAACTATCTAAATTTAATTGTTACTGGGGCAGAGGAATTTATACTATTGTTCAGAGATTGCATATGTGTAGCCCAATAAACATGAGGGTTCTAGAGGGTTCTGGGGTTGTTAGGTGAGTTATTTGGAGAGGAGCATGTGTGCATACTAAGGTCAGGGACCTAGGCTGTCAAGTGCATTACTACAAAAGGGAGGTTATATATAACCAAATCCAGATAGGGTCCCAGACTAAATTATCTCCTCTGCTTACCTGATTCATAAGGACCTGAGTTATGATTCTCAGCACTCATGTGAAAGTATAGAAACTCATGTTTCCATAACCCCAGTGCCAAACATGCAGATCCCAGGGGCTAGATAACCAGCTAGTCTAGCCAAAACCAGTAAGCACAAGACTCGGTGGGAGAGCTTGTCTCAAAAATTAAGATGGAGGGCCATGGGCTGGAGAGATGGCTCAGTGGTTGGGAGCAGTGCCTGCTCTTCTGGTAGACCCGGATTCAATTCTCAGCACCCACATGGCAGCTCACAACTGTTCCATTTCCAAGGGAAAAAAGACTATTGGGCTGTCTCTCTCCAGTTCATTAAAATATTAAAAAAAAAAAAAAAAAAGATGGAGGGCCAGGCATGGCAATGCAGGACTTTAGTCCCAGCACTTGGGAGGCAGGTGGATCTCTGTGAGTTCAAGGCCAGCTAAGTCTACATAGTGAGTTTTTAGTCCAGCTGGGCCTACTTAGTGAGACCTTATCTCTTAAAAAAAAAAAAAAAAAAAAAGGAGAAAGACACCCACTATTAACCTCTGTTCTCCACGAGTGATACATGCTCCCATTCCCTGTCCCCCACACACTACTTTACCATTCATCTACAACTTTATCCCACTAACCCTTTAAAGTTTTACCAAGTCTGTGATGGCACTGACCAAAAGAATACACTAGAAATTGCTAAGCATGGTGGCAAAAACCTGTGATACTTGAAAGGCTGAGGCAGACAGATTGGAAGTTGGAGCTATATAACAGAAATTTATCTCAAAATAAATAAATTTAAAAAAAAAAACAAAAATAGCCAGCAGAAATGTCACTGTATCAGCTTTAGGTTTTGTGTGTGTATATATGTGTGTGTGTGTGTGTGTGTGTGTGTGTGTGTTCACTGCTGAGATTACAGTTGTGAGCCACTGTGTCTGACTTTTTTCAGCCCTGAGAATCTAACCCAGGACTTCATGCATTCTAGGGCAGGACTCTACCAACTGAGCCACATCCCTAACCTTGGATTTCTATATATCAAAAGATTACCAAAACATAATAATAGATACTGGTTGTAGCCTTGGGAAAGAGGCCAGATCAACCTTAGAAGGGCATGAGGAGACTTTCAGAGGGAATGAAAATGGTTTATATTTTGACCAGGGTAACAGTTATGAGAATGTTTGCCATAACAAAACTCTGAACTGAAGATTTAAAATTTATATGCTGTATAGAATTTATACAACTTTGTTTTGTAATTTTGGGCATTCTTGACATTTAGGGAGTTGATGCCAAGCAGCTCGGGTTTAGGACCTCATCAGCAATGTCAGTGTATATTCCAGGCCCAGCATTTGGCTTCAGCTCCATCACAGGTATGACATAGTGGTTGTCATATATCTTCATGGTTTTGTCACTCCTCATGAGAGGCAGATGGTCCCTTTCTCCTTATTCTTCAGGAATGGAATGTGCCGTTGCTGGAGTCTTTCTCCTTCCATTCTGGGAAGCCCTTCTCTGAAGCAAGCTAGAGTAGCTTGGCCAGTTTTAAAAGTTCCTCTTTTGTCTTCCTGCATCATTTCAATGTCTTGCTCAGGAAGAGAAACTATCAGTCTGAACTGGGGTAATGGTTGGACTCTTGTGCCTTCTCAGCACAGATATTGTGGTCTTCATGACTGTTATTGGTAGTCATATTGACTAGGCTGGGTCAGGGATCTCCAGGCAGCTAGTCATAGACCCTTTGTTTAAAAAAAAAAAAAAAAAAAAGGAAAAAGAAAAGAAAAAACAACCTTGATGACAGCCTACTATTAGGTAGAGAATAAAGACCAGGCTCCATAACTGTGTGATAAACTCTTTACAAAACATCACCAGTCCCTGCTTCCCACTGAAACTAAGCAAAATGATTTCCAACTTCACAAGGGCCCAGGCTCCACGAGGCTGTGCTGTCTTCCCAGCATGTCACCCATTTCAGGCTGCTAAAGTCTCAATCATCACAACGCCCACCTTTACCCACCTCTGTGCTGAGCCTTAGTCACCCTCTAAGCTGGCTCCAAGAACACTTTGTGAATACTCTTATTATAATACTTACCACACATTGTTTTGTAAGTTTTTGTTTACGGATTTCTCTTTTTCACTGACTTCCTTCAGGAAAGAAACAACTTCTGATTCATCTTCCTATCACTACCAAGTGCTGGGCGGGGAGAAGATTCTCAGTAAACAGAAAGTGGGTTGCAATGAATTAATCAGGCTCTCTTTGGATTTTCTCGCCACTTTGTGGTAATTATTACCTGTGTTCTGGAATATGGCATGTCTTAGATCTGGGCCCATTGTCTTCTGACCTATTTCTCTCCTATTTTCTTTCTTCCATTCCTTTGGTCATCTCTGGAGGTTTGCAAACTCAAGGCTATAACCATTTCTCCCTCTGCAGATATATGCGAAAATTACACATTATCAGAAACAAGTTATGGACCTGAGGATGTAGCTCAGTGATGCTTACCTAGCATGCCCAAGGCCCTGGATTCAATCCTAACACTGACCCCCTGTCTTAGTCAATGTTCTATTACTGTGAAGAGACACCATGACCTAGGCAGCTCTTAAGAAAGAAAGCATTTGGGTGGGCTTGCTTACAGTTTACATCATGCTAGGGAATATGGTAGCCTACAGGCAGGTACTAGAATAGTAGTTAAGAGCTACATCCTAATCCACAGACACACACACACACAGATTGGGCCTGGTGTGGGCTTTTGAAATCTCAAAGCCTACCCATAGTGACACACTTCCTCCAACAAGGTCACACTTCCTAATCCTTCTAATCCTTTCAAATAGTGTCACTCCCTGATGACTAAGCATTCAAATAATGAGCCTATGTGGGCCATTCTTATTCAAACCACCACACTCAACTCCCTGACCCCCATAAGTTTATAGCTATATCATAATTAAAAAAACACACACATTTAGTTCAACTTCAAAAGTCCCAATAGTCTGTCACAGTCTCAACACTATTTAAAAGTCTAAAGTTCAGAGTCTCTTCTGAGACTCAATCAATCTCTTAACTGTAAACCTCTGTAAAAATCAAAATCAAAAAGTGTATCACATACTTCCAACACACAATGTCACAGAATATACATTACCATTACCAAAGGGAGGAAAAGGAACATAGTGAAGAAATACTGACCCAAAACCAGAAAGGCAAACTCCAAATTCTGCATCTCCATGTCTGATGTCAAAGCACTCCAGATCTCCAGCTCCTTTCAGCTTTGTTGGCTGCAACACACTTCTCTCTCTTGGGCTGGTTCCATGCCTGCTCTGCCACTCTCGTTGACAAGTATCCCACAACTCTGGCACGTCCAACATTTTGGGTCTCCAATGAAATCCAGGCTTCTCCTTCACAGCTTCACACATGGCCTCCACGCAAGTGCATTCTTGACACGCTCCTGGCCTCAGCAGCTTTTCTTAGCCAAAGAGAGAGAGAGATTCTACAACCCCTTTCTTGTGTCCTTGACCCTAAAGCCAGAACCATGTGGCTGAAGCTACAAGGTTCTGCAGCTTGCTGGGGCTAGAACTTGGCCCCCTTATTCAGTCACACTTGCATCAGATTTCTGGTGTTGATGGTTTCCTTACTGCTTAAACTTTTCTCTGATTCCTTTTTACAAGTTAGAAACTCAGCTGGGCTGGGCGGTGGTGGCGCACGCCTTTAATCCCAGCACTTGGGAACCAGAGGCAGGCAGATCTCTGTGAGTTCGAGGCCTGCCTGGGTTACAGAGTGAGTTACAGGAAAGGCACAAAGCTACACAAAGAAATTCTGTCTTGAAAAACCAAAAAAAAAGAAAGAAAGAAAGAAAGAAAGAAAGAAAGAAAGAAAGAAAGAAA
>CABHPP010140359.1:2262-38233 GCA_902168425.1 Peromyscus attwateri
TATATATATATATATATATATATATATATATTGCTCAAACAGCTTTATATGCAAATATTAATTGCAAAGAGTCATCTGGCCTGGTTCAAGGTTTCTGGTTTCTGACACTCTGGTTGATATATTGTGCACCCCAGTAAACTTATCTGGGGGTCAGAGAACAGAACAGCCACTATATTAAACATAGGTTTAGGCAGTGGTAGCACATGCCTTTAATCCTAGCATTCTGGAGGCAGAGATCAGTCTGGATCTCTGTGAGTTCAAAGCCACACTGGAAACAGCCAGGCATGGTGACATATGCCTTTAATCCCAGGAAGTGATGGCAGGAAGCAGAAAGGTATATAAGGCTTGAAAACCAGGAACTAGAGCCTTTTTAAGCTTTTAGCTTTTAGCTGCAGTTCAGCTGAGATCATTCAGGTGAGGACTCACAGGCTTTCAGTTTGAGGAAACAAGATTAGCTGAGGAATTGGCAAGGTGAGGTTGGATGTAGCTTGTTCTATTTCTCTGATCTTTCAGCGTTCACCCCAATACCTGGCTCCGGGTTTGTTTTTATTAATAAGACCTTTTAAGATTCAAGCTACACAACACACCATAGATACTGGACCATTCTGAGACTAGTCTTGGATATCCTGCTGTTGCCCAGAGTCAGGGTGAACTGCTAGGCAGGGTATCTGTTGAGGGGCAGGTTCCATGCAAGCTCCAGGTGGTCACACATCTCCCTGTCCTCAATGTCTGTCCCGAGGTTCATGGGGCTGGACCTTTGTGCCTGTAGCCTGCAGGCAGCACCACTGCCCCTTGCTTTCCATCTCCTAGCAGGGCAAGCAGCTCGGACTGCAGCTGCAGTGACTGCCATGCTGGGGGCAGGCTGGCTGGCCTGGGACTGGCCCTATTCAGTAATGATATCTGGTTCTGCAGGACCGGCTCCTCCAGAAGGACTGGCCTTCCAGGCAGCAGTCCACCCATGAGGGCCTGCTTTTATTTTTTTTAAATTAAAATAATACATGTGATTTGTCCAGGTAAGATACCCCAAGAAAACCCATGGAACTAACCTGGGCTCACAGGGGCTCACAGAGCTTGAATCAACAATCAGGGCGCCTTCATGGGACTGACCTAGGCCCTCTGCATGTATGTTACAGTTGTGAAACTTAGTCTTTGTGTAGGACTCCTAGCAGTGAGAGCAGGGGCTGTCTCTGACTCTGTTGCCTGATTTTGGGATCCATTCTTCCCGCTGGATTGCTTCATCCAGCCTCGGTGGAGGAGAGGGTGCCTGGTCTCACTGCAACTTGATATACCATGGCTGGTTGATATCCATGGGATGCCCACCTGTATCTGAAGAGAAACAGTAGATGGGGCAGAGGAGGAGGGAGGGGAGGGAGGGGAAGCTTTGGTTAGGATGTAAAAACAAGAAAAAAAAAAAACCACATGTGATTTGTTCAGGCAGGGCACTTTCATCCCTGTCATAATTCTTTATTTGTATGTAGTAATGGACCTCTTTGACAATGGCGTTCATCCCACTAATGTGCACCCACTCTGTCCTCACATAGTAACAGACCTCTTTGAGAAGAGCGCTAGGCCCACACTAGGTGACCTAGTCACCTCCCACAAGTCTCACCTCAGGGGAGCAGGCTTGGATACTTGTCGCCATATGTCAATCAAATGAACACACAGTGGTAGAAAAGTGTATTTAATCAGTATCACTGTGACAGGAAGATCAGACAAGGAGTTCAGTTACCCCAAGTCTGTCTTCAAGGGGCTGTGAGGAATTCACTGCTAAGACTCAAGAAAATGGAACTTTTAATTTCTCTCTTTGTATCTCCTCTTTGGATAATTACTGTCTCAGGGTTTCTTTTTTTTTTTTGACTTTATTTATTTATTTTTTAAATTACACTCATGATATTCATTAATTACACTCATGATATTAATCACATTTGTGGTATTCATAGATTACATTCACAGTATTCATTCAATTATATATATATATATAATATATATTTTAATTTTAAATGCTGAATGTCATTTATTTAAGGGGGGAGGAGGTCTTAAATACAGGCTTACAGTACAATGGGAGGACCCCGGAGGGCAGAAGTTCGCTATTGATGTTTTACAATCTTGCTTCTAATCTGTTAATGCCCATTATTCAGGGTACCAGGCGAGGAACTTCCCTTAAGCATTCAGGAGGGTGGAACCTGGCAGGGAATTAGCATAGGGAGAATATCAAGGTCAAGGTCCACAAGCAAGGCAACAGTTACCCAAAACGGGGGCCAGGGCCCTACAGGTCCCCCTTTTATTAAAAAATGAGCTTCTGACTTGGGTTGCGTGGGACGTCAGCAGGTCACCTTACCCGTCACGGAGACGCCTGCCCAGGCCACACAGGTGCTCTGTCTTAGGTTGGTGAGTGCCCCCCAGGCATTACCCGTCTCTGAATACTCATTATCATACAGGCTCAATCGTGTGTGAGCTGAAACAAAACACCATGAGCAAGAGGCAAGTTGGGGAGGAACGGGTTTATTTGGCTCATACTTCCGCATTACTGTTTATCATTGAGGGAATACAGGACAGGAACTCAAGCAGGTCTGGAAACTGGAGGCAGGAACTGATGCAGAGGCCATGGAGGGGTGCTGATTATTGGCTTGCTTTATATGGCTTGCTCAGCCTGCTTTCTTATAGAATCCAGGACCACTGGCCCAGGGATGGTACCATGGGCTGGGCCCTCCCCCCATTGATCACTAATTGAGAAGATGCCTTATAGCTGGATCTCATGGAGGCATTTCCTCACCTGAGGCTCCTTCCTCTCTGATGACTCTAGCTTGTGTCAAGTTGACACAAAATCAGATCGTACAACTACAAAAATCTTAAATGTGCTTAACCTGATCCCCTGTGCTTTCTTACTCTTTCTCTGAATATGTCTAGCTATCTACCTGTGGTGGTTTGAAAGAAAATGACCACCTCCCATAGGCAGTGGCACTATTGGGAGGTGTGGCTTTGTTGGAGTAGCTGTGGCCTTGTTGGAGGAAATATGCCACTGGGGGCGTGGGCTCTGAGATCTCCTATGCTCAAGCTACATCCAGTGTGGAACACAGTTCACTTCCTGTTGCCTGTGGACCAAGATGTAGAACCCTCAGCTCCTTCTCCAGCACTATGTCTGCCTGCACACTGCCATGCTACTCACCCTGGTTATAATGGACTAAAACTCTGAAACAGTAAGCCAGTCCCAAATAAATGCTTTCCTTTATAAGAGTGGCCATGGTCATGGTGTCTTTCATAGCAACAGAAACCCTAACTAAGACACTATCCATGAAGTTGCCTGCTGACCTCTGTTGCTGAATGTTCTGGCTTTCTTGTACTCTTAACTCAAAAGGCATGATTCTCTTTCTTTCTCTTCTTCATCCTCCCTCCTCTCAACAGATGGATTTATAGTTTAGCTGGCTTATCTTCTTTTTTCTCTAATTCATAAAAAGGAAAAGAAAATTACAGGTTCATAGGAAGAAGCTGACACATGACAACCCCTCAGATTTAGCTTTGTTAGAAGAGTTACAGGCTCTGATACTGGAACTTGGTGGGGGGGGGTGGTCTCTTTCGTGGTCACCAGTTGGTAAAGGGGAAATAGGTGCTTCCTATTGGAGTACTTGGTCTCATTAGTAAATTAATATAAGAATGGACTCAAGGCTCAAGAATAAGTCATACAGACTGTGCTGGGGGGGAAAGTATAGATTCTCTTAAAAGGAAAAAATTTTCTGCCTGTCTACTGTAGGTGAGCCTACTTTCCTAGGGGGATTCCTTAAGGTGACTGCCCAGTCCAACTGGAATGTTAGTTCTCTGCACACAAGCTATAGATAATAAACTCTTGACCAGAAGTTTTCTCGTAATTGGCCTTTACTGCTACCCTAACAGTTGTGGACCTTTAAAGTGGGAGAGATTTTAGGAGAGACAGCACCATACTAAGATAGATAGCTGTGGAGACTTTAAAGGGGAGAGCCTCCATTTAGTTCTGAAGAGCAGCAGGAAAGATAGCTGCTTTGTATAGGATGATGGAGGCCCTGAAGACAGACCATTCCAGAGAACAAAGGAGGTTTCTGATTCTTCTAGGTTACCATTGCCATGCTGGTAGGCAAGCTCCACATCACATGACCTCACCTGGCCTTGCCAACGTGTCAAGGGGGTGGAGGCAGACATCAGGTAAGACCACAAGTCTATCTTATAGTTGCGCGGGAGAGGAACTGAAAGGCATAGATAACACAGTTTTCTTCTCAGCTCTCTGTCTCGGGTTCCTGAGGGTGGGCTGATTTCTGGGAGTGGAAGAGAGACAGTGAGATTGGCTGTGATCTAACAAAATGGTTCTCAAGCTTTCTTCTGAGTCAGTTTTTAAGTTCTTTTTATCCACGAGACTAAGAACCTACAAATAAGAACTTCAGTCTCTGGCAATAAAAACATAAAATAGATGATAGTCACCTTCCCCTTCATTCTATAACGTGGAGCAATTCTCTAAGATGGTGTAAACCCCCACATGGAAACATGGGGGATGCAGAACACATCAAGTCAGTAGATGTTTCCTGGCTCAGCCCTCATTACACAGTTGCTACTTTCTATGATGTCTGAATACTGTGGCCAATGGGAGCCAGTCTGATAATGGGAATTTAACTGATTTTTAAGTAAATAAAATTGTATCTGAATACACATCCAACTCTCAAGCATAACTGTAAACACATATATTTAGACCTAAGAACTAGCTGATCCATATCATTCAGGATGTGTCCTGTGATGTTTGACCCACACTGCCAACAGGTCACAAACACTCACAGCTCTCAGCCCTTGGGAATGTTTGATGAAGCTGAGACATGGACATTTGAGGTTTGGCCACTGCTCTGTAATCTTGTAAGTAAATGATGTAATTACCATTGCCATGCTGGTTGACTGAAACCCACTTACTCCAGTTTTCTCCACTTTTTGTGACAATGTTGACTGTGGGATTGTTGGTATGAGCTTAGGGGTTTTCTTGGGGGAGAAACACTTTGGATATGTGTGATATTTCCTAGAGATAAGCATTGTTACAAGCTGTGCATTAGTGGTTTATGGGGTTGGCGGGGGACTTTGGGCAGGCACAGGTACTCAAAGGCAAAGCTTTCTCTGCAGTGAGGGCTAGGAAGGTCCTTCATCTATGGGAACAATTTTATAATTGATGCTTTACCTCAGGACTCAGAGTCCTATGCCTTTACTAGAGAAAACAATGAGCTCATTGTTTTGTTTTATATAAGGGATTCTGGTGGCCTTAACCAAGAGGCATTCTGTCGGGTGCCTCCTTGAGTGTTTGTTAGATGTTCCTGATTTTCTCTCAGTGTTACGCAGTCCTAAACTAGGAGCCAAAGTTCGATGGTATTTGTCAATTGTTGTCTCAGTGGTACTACAGCCATTGTTGGCTTTGCTGCTTGCTCTTAAACTGGGAGAGACAGTGTAACTGGCCTGCCTGGCAGGAGTGAATGTATTCTAAAGAGACACATGTGGACATCTCTCTTTGACTATTAGACAATTGAAAGGATGGACCCCAAGGAATTACAACTTGCCCAGGAATCTCCTTCTAGAAGAAGAAATGGCTAGAGCTCTGGGGACAGAGGAGGAACTTATCCCCTGGGGAAAGATTTACAACTTTCTTCTTCTTCTTCTTCTTCTTCTTCTTCTTCTTCTTCTTCTTCTTCTTCTTCTTCTTCTTCTTCTTCTTCTTCTTCTGGTGTTTTTGAGACAGGGTTTCTCTGTGTAGTTTTGGTGTTGCTTTGTAGACCAGGCTGGCCTAAAACTCACAGAGATCACCTGGCTCTGCCTCCCGAGTGCTGGGATTAAAGGCGTGCACCACCACAGCCCAGCCAATTTACAACTTTCAAGTGACCTTGCAGGGGAGACTCACCTTGCAAGAGAGGTTTAGAACTGGAACTGGTGCATAGGGGGTTAGTTATGAATGTCTCTTGCCTTCCATTTAAAACCTTCCCTTGTATCAGGACCCCAGTGATGTGTTTAGGGGTTTAACATTGGATCTCGTTGCCTCTCTTTCCAATGAAGACACGTTGAATAAATCTTTCTGCTTTTCATCATTAATTTAGCTCTTTAAATGGGCTTATCAAAGACAGGTGGCTGAACCTGCCTTGTTGGGGCACAGGCTGTGCCCCCCAAGTCTGGTATCAACAATCGCTATCAATTACCACTTTTTAACTTAGGAACTTATGAACACTAAATAGAATGTGCATGTTGCAAATTTCAGGCTATTTAATGCCTGCTATGTAAGATGAGCCTGCCACCTGGTTTCCCTCGGCCCCCATTATTTACCCATAGCTCTAGTGCCCTCATTTTTCTATTATATAATCTGTGTTTTTTCTTGAAAAGATATTTAGTTGTATTGCTTTTAAATTATGCATGTGTCTGTGTGTCGTATGTTCATGTAAATGCAGGTGCTCAAAGAAGCCAGAGACGCTGGATCTTCCTGGAGCTGGAGATAGAGGTGACTGTGAGTCCCTGAGGTGGATGCTGAGAGCTCACCTCGAGTCCTTTGGGAAAGCAGTGCCCTCTCCCACTGCCGAGCTTTCTCTCCAGCTCCATGTGTTATTCTCATCATTCTTTTGAGTCAATAGTAAAAGTTCACATTTATTAGAATGTCAATGCACCACAGATCCAAAGCATTTTCTATGTTTATTATTCTTTCACATTGTGAATAATTCTACAGTCCTTTGTAAGTTTTTTTTTTTTCCTGTGTGTACACATCACAAAGTAAACATTCCGACTTTGGTGTTTCTTCTTGTATATTCAAACATACTAGCATCCTCTCAGTTTAATTTTTTGGAAGAAATTTTTCCCAGAAATCACGGACATGCTTCAAGTCTGATTTGCTTGCTCTCTGAGTCTGGTATGTAATAGTCTTGGTTGACAGTCTTGAAACTCTGGCTTCCAAGTATTGATGCTTTTGACACCTAGATCATGACCATCTTCTTTGTTTCTTGGTTTAGTGTCTCACTTTGATGCTATATGATCTCCTATAGGATTCCAAAGAAAGCAACACAGTAAATAAACTCATGAGAACCTGAAAAGAAGACTATGCTTATTTATTACAACTTCGGTAGTATATTATATTTAGCATTGAAAACTCAGGTTCTCTATTTTGTGAAGAAGAAAAACTTCCTAAATGGGAAACACACAGGATGCCTCACTGGGATAGCCAGTAATACATCCACAAAACAGTCATTATATCTCCCCCTTACTAAAAGCTGGATACAGTCCTTCTGGCCCTGATGGAGATTTACTATTACCATCTAGCAGCAACATTGTCTTTAGAACAAAACCCAGATTGCTTGTTGTGAGTATGCCTACCCAGGTGAAGGTGACATTGGTACATCTCACATGGTGATACAATTAAGTTTGGGCCAATAAAATGGCCAACTGAAGAAATGTTTACGATTTCTATGTCACAGTGTGCAGGATAAAATGACTTACTCTTGATTTCTTGTCTCCTTACTACTAATTGGGAAATCATAAATAGAGCAACCTGGAGCTGTGTAGGGAGTATGATAGGTCATGGGACCCCTACTCACATTTGGTCTTCTTGCTCTGGACTTTTAGATAGGAAGGAAACAGCTTTCATTTTGTCTAAACTGCTGTCTGGTTTGGGGGATTCTATTCAATAGCTTAGGTAGAACCTCAAATAATTGAGCCTTTATAATTGCCATTAGCTTTTTTTTTTTTTTTTTAGTTTTTAGACAGTACCTGTTTATAAAATAAGCAAACATCAACTTGGTCTTGGAATTGGGGGGCTGGAGTTTAGAAACGAATCCTCAGAGTGGGGAGGAGCAACAGAAGGATAGAGAGGGTACAGTTTGTCAAGAGAAAGAGTTCCACTATCGCTGGTGGATGAAAACTTTCCCAGAGGACTCCCATGGACAGTTATTATAGGGAGCGAGGTGCGATGGCTCACACTTGTAATCACATTACTTGGGCCCAAGGCAGGAGGGTTTCAGGCCATGTTGAGCTGAAAGAAAAAAAAAAGACAAAATGTAACATCATACAAAAGTGCCTTTGAGAAGCATAGTTCATGTCAAATCTTTATCTGATTGAAGTGTCAAGTTTTGTTTTTATTACAACAATTACAGCAAAATTTGGTGGAAATAAAAGCAGCCAATATGTTTTTGAACACTCAAATTGGGCTTAGCAAATGAATCAAAGCCCTTATCAAGTACTTGTCGGGGGCTGAGGACATAGGTAAGGCTCCCACTTTCAAGGCATCCACACAGAGTAGAAATAGGCCACATCATATCATTATACTAATATCAAGAGGACCAAGAAAGTCTCTGTCAGATGCTGTGTGATATGAACTGTGGGAATTCAGAGAACAGCAGCCCTAAGTCATGGACATTATGGGATACCCAGGTCCCTTTGTGACTTGATAAGATGAAATATCCAAGCACTGTAAAACGTCTCCTACCACAAAAGTACCACAAAAGCAAGAAGAGTAAAATTATCCTAAACATTGAGGGTTCGCCTAGAAAGTCTGGATTTCAATCCCAGGCTTAATACTCATTGCTCATGTGTGATCTTGGAACAATAATTTAATCTATCAGAGCACCGCCTAATCTGCAACATGGGTTAAGTGGTACTGCACAGAGTTGTGACGCTAAATGAGATAAATCAGTAAAAGTGATGGTGTCAGAGGCTGACGAGAATACTTAAGCAATTCTACCTGATGTAGAGAGCAGGCCTGGGTCCTCTCTGACCCGAGAGCCACTGTTTAGCTGGAGATGTGATGCTGCAAATGCAGAAGTACCACTGTCTGCACTTAATGATATATTGCTGTTTCATCTTGCCCTACCCAATTATTGCATGGACAGCAGTCTTTGAAAAGGTAGATTTGCTTTCGTAAGACCTAAGTTCCTCAGCATATATGCCTAGTATAATTACTTACAGTGGTTATCTGGAATTTCTTTTTTTGATGTACCCTTGGTCATCGCACAGATACTTTCTGGACTCTTTCCCAGATTTTCTCCTAAGGAGAAGCCAGCTGAACTATGTATTATTTCTATCTTCTTAAAGATGACTTCATCATTATATTGGCTTTTCCTACTAAACATCTTTAATGAGGTAAGACAGTTATTGCCTAGGCAATTTAGAGCAGCATATTCATGATATAGTCTCAGTTTTACCTTCTCCTGTTTAACCAAATTACAACTTCAGTCTTTATTCATTCATCTCATCCTTATGATTTCAAGAAGGTATTTAAATTGTTTTATACCTCTATAATATTCAAATGATATTTGCATATTTTCTCAACTTAATACATTTTATTTATATTAATTATATCTACTATATCAATCTCTTCCAAGATGAGATTCTTCTAAAGGAAATTTAAATGTACTTTTTATTGTTAATAGACACATAGTAATTGTGCATATTTATGGGTACAGTGTTGCATTCCAGTACATGTGTACAATGTATAATGATTAGATCAGGGCACTTGACATGTTTATCATCTCAGACATTTGTCATTTCTTTGTGTTGGGAACACTATTTACGATTTTGAAATATATACTTAATTGCATCTACCATAATTACTCCACTAGGCTATAGAACAGAAGTTACTCCATCTACACCATTACCCAACTACCCGCTGTGCTACACTGCCAACAAGCCCTGGCATTACTACAGTCTCTACTGCTCTGAGGTCATTGTTGTAGCCTCCACATGGCAGTGAGAAGATGCAGCATTCGTCTAGGTTTGATGTATTTCATTCAACATAATACCCCCCCCCCCCCCAGTTCTAGCCGTATTGCTACAAATGACAGAATTTCAGTATTTTCATGACAATAAAAAAATCCTCATGTGCATTTCTCTTATCCATGCATACTTTCTTGGATACCTAGTTGATTCTACATCTTGCCTGTTGTGACTAATACTGCAATGAATTTTCAAATACAGATAGTTCTTTGGTGTAATGGCTTCATTTCTTCTGGGTACATGACCAGTAGCCCACTACTTGCTCAAATCATACATCAATCCTAGGTCTACTGTTTTCCTTAGTTTACCTTCTCATTTGTGGCCTTCTGCGCTCTCACCAGCATTAAAAAGAAGGATCTGTTTGGTAGTAGCTATTTTTAACTGGGATTAGATGATCTCTCACTGCTGTGGTTCTGACTGGCAATTTCCTAATGATAATTGACACTGAGCAATTATCATTTCTCGTTGGCCTTCTGCATATCTTCTCTGGAGAAATGTTTGTTCAGGTCATTTGCCCATTTTTAAGTAGAATCATCTCTAATATTTCTGACGTTGAATTGTTTGAGTTCGTTACATATTCTAAAAAATTAATCTCATGCCATACAGATTATTTGCAAATACTTTCCTCTGTTTTTTTAGGTTGTCTGTTCATCATTTGGCTTCTTTTGCGGTTCATAAGCATTTTAGTTTCCTCTAATCCCAGTTGTCAGTTTTGTTTCTATGCCCGTGCTTTTGGGATAAATTAAAAAAGAAAAATCTTTGCCCAGAACGTTATCTGGAAGACATGTTCCCTGGGTTTTCTTCTCATCATATTTTTAGTGATTTCTGTGCATTTTTAGTTTACTTTTGTATCTTGTATGTGAAAGCTGTTTGCTTCCATTCTTCTCTACATGAGTGTCTAGAATTCCCAACATTGTAACTAAGGGAAACTTTCATCCCTCTTGGTGGATATTCTTGCCACCTGTGTTCAAAGTCCGTTTGTCATAGATGCATGGATTAACTTCTGGATTCTCTATTCTATTCCACTGATCCTTGTACCTGTCTTTATGTTGGTACCATGCTGTTGTGCATAAATGCGAGGCTTTGTAGTATATTTTGAAGTCAGTTACTACAATGTCTCCATCTTCTTCCCCTCTTAGGATTGCTTTGACTCTTCAGTGTCTTTTGGGTTCCATAAAATCTCTAAAAGGCCTTTCCTCCCAATTTCTGTGAAGAATATCCCTTGCATTTTAGTAGAAATTGCATTACATATTTAGATTACTTTAGTTAGCATGAGCATTTTAATAATATTAGTTCTTGCAAACTGTGGATAAGCAATGTTTTAATTTTGATACCCCTTTCAGTTTTTTCTCATCACTGTTTGGTAATTTTCATCATGGTCATTTATGTTCACTTTTTTATGAATCAAATTCAGTGCTTATTAAGAAATACATTTAGGATCTAGAAAGAAGGCTCAGCATTTAAGAGGACTTGCTGTTCTTGCAGACATTCTGGGTTCAGTTTTCAGCATCTGTGTTGGGTGGATCAGAACCACCTTGTAACTCCAGCTCCAGTGGATATGATGCCTTCTTCTAGCCTCTTTTGGCATCCACACATGATTGGCACACACATGCGCACACATGAGCATGCACACACATGCATGCACACACACAAACAGATAGACACACACACATAAATAAAAGTGAAGTCTTTAAAATAGTTTTAATATGGATCAAAGCATGGTTAGAGACAGATAGCAAGACAGAGACCTAAGAGAACAGGAGAAGAACAGTATATATTCAATACATGGTGAAGGTTCCTTATGAGAGTCACACAATTCTACACCTTCCCAATGGCTGCAGAGATGATTTTGGTGGGTTGTCTCTAAGGTTATATTGTTGAACAAGTTTACAAAGACCCCCCCCATCTTTAAAAGATGAGCTCATAGAACAGCTTCTGAGGTAAACTAACAGGATTTCAGAGTGATAAGATAGAAATAGGTCAAAGTGGTCAAAATAACCATGATCGTACATAGTTTACAAATAAGTAAACTATATTTTGACCATTGACCCGATTCATAATCTTGTCTGTGAGATGCCAGAAAGGACTCATTAATAGCTGGGGATGGGCCAAGGTGAAACCCAAAGATCATGTATGCTGAGTCTTTAAGCAAGGCTCATTGCTATTTTGACATTATTATCAGAAATATCTCTATAACAAAGGATTGTTGTCTCTGTGTGGACAGTCTTCACAGCAAATTTTGTTAGTTGTCCTGCAATTTTTAACTCTGAACTGGCAAAAGATTACAACTAGACCCAGAGTACAACTTATTCTCCCTTTCCATGCCTCCCTAATTTTCTTGATCTTTCCATCCTGTCTTCAATCCCTTAACCTCAAGGTTGATATTGGCTGAAGATCCATTTTGTGAACATGTCTAAAGTGCTAAACAGGGACACGAACCCTGCTCATCCAGGCATCAAAATTCCTGGCTTGCCTGATGTAATCGGGGCATGAGGAGGTATGAGACTAGACACTGGGTTTTCAATCTGTGGAAATCCGAAAGAGAGGTTTTTATTACATGGGAAATTGAACCACATTAGCAACAAACATACAGTAGATTGTTAATACTAATCCTAAAGTGAACAGCACACACAGGAGGCTTTGTTCTTACCCCAAGGTGTCTGAAAACTGTCATCTCAATAAGCCACTAAAACCTGAGGCAGAACCTCACATCACTTTAATTTAGGTATGCACATCTTGGAAAACTGAGGGCACATTACCTAGTTGTAATAAACACAGCCCTATATTCCAGTAATGGCGCATGTTCTCCCTTGAGTTCTGTCAGAATATCAAGGGCCACCTGGTTCCAGAGGGTGGCATCTTCATGTTGACTTTGAGTTGAAGGGCAAGATCTATTGGGCTGGCAAACAAAACAAAAACAAACCAAGAAATCCATACTGATGATTCTGTATAGATGGAAAACTCAGGAAGCAATCCAGTGGTGGAATAGACTTAAAGGAAATAGTATAAGATTATACTCATTGATTATATATTATAGCAACAGAAAATTACATATATAAATACACTTTTATAATATATACACTGTTGAAGTATACATATATATTTCATGTATTTATATATACTCAAATAAAATTATATATATTAATATACTTTTATATTTGCTGTATATACACTTCAATAGATCCCTAACAGATTAGAGTAGTACTTATAAAACTCACTTCTCTTGGGTTCATAGAGTTATGTCACACAAACGTAAGATGAATAATTTGATACAATCTTCAGATTGGTGTTCACCCCCTCTTTTCTTTCGTGCCTTTTGAAGAAGGCATAAAATGTATAAAATTCTATTGAGAGTAACAAAGAAAAGAGATTGGATCATTCTGCACAGTATTGCATCTATTATTTGTGCTTTGGTTAGTCTATATTTTCTCTAAAAGTCATTTAGAAGAAGCTTTAAAATGAAATTTCTCTCTCAGCATCGAGGACAGGAATAATTATAATATTGGTGGTTGTTGGGGGGAGTCAAGATTCTGAGAAAATTCCTAAATAAAAGGAATGCATCCGCTGAGAGGGTGACATCATGCTGTTACCCAAGGGATCTGATGTAAGTGGGGAAGACATTGTTCTTGTTCTCAAGGTTGCTATGACCTAAAGGGAAAGTAAGAAAAGGTTTGGCTGTCACTGGAAGACACACAAATATTCATTTTCCTGATGTGTTTCCCCTTTGAGATCTTCTGAACTAAGGCACATTCAATGTTAGAAATAATTATTTCTAAAGCTCCTGTCTGAGAGAGCATATTAACATTAAAGAGAATACCAAAATGCTGCCTCAGAGGTGAGGAGTAGAGAGGGCAGTGAGCAGGGTTCTGAATATGCCTGTTTGGGTGACGGGGAAGACCAGGTAAACAGGAGGGCAAGGCTGCTCCATGAATCATGGAGGGTTAATGGTTTTTCTAGTGTCCAGTCTCTATGCCCCTGTTCCCTGAATAGAAACATCAGTATCACCCAAAGATAGCCTTGATTACCCATTGTCAGTATTTCTTTCTAAGTGATCAGTTCTTCCACATCCATGGATATCATTTAACTGTCTGTTAACTTCTTTCAGGGAAGACAAACTCTAAACACTTACAGTCCACTCAATTTTGTATGTTTGTAAGGAAGGTTGTCTAGCTGATATCTCTTTTGTAGACAGACTAGACCTGTAACATGCAACCGAGGAGGAATAATGCAATATACGGTACTATTTTTTTCTCATCTTAAAATAATTTTTTTCATTGTATTCACTCATTTGTGTGTGTGTTTCTGTGTGCTCACGTGCACACAAGTGGAGGCTAAGAACATCCTCCAGGGTTCATTTTTCTTCTTCTGCCTCGTAGGACCTGTTCTGGGTATGGAACTCAGGCATCAGTCTTGGTGGCAAGCACCTTTACCTGATGAGACGACGCCAATCCCTTTCCTTCATCCTTTGAAAGGAGGTATGAATTAGTCTTGAAAAATTAAATTGGCTAGATGTTGTGGTTTGAATGAGAATGGGCCAGATAGACTCATATATTTGAATGCTTGGTTCTTCTGTTTGGGAAGGATTAAGAGGTATGGCTTTGTTGGAAGAGGTATATCAGTGGAGCGGGGGAAGGGGGTATGCTTTGAGGTTTCAAAAGCCCATGCCAGACCCAATGTTGCTCTCTTTCTCTGCCTGTTGCCTGTGGGTCAGGATGTAAAGCTCTCAGCTACTGCTGCAGTACCATGCCAGCATGCTCCCTGCCATGATGCTCATGGACTAATCCTCTGAAACTGTAAGCAAGGCCCCAGTTAAATGCTTACTTTATAAGGGTTGCCTTGTTTGTGGTGTCTCTTCACAGCAATAGAACAGTAACTAAGACCCTACATGAAAGTAAAGGTTTACAAAGCATATTTTGAAGAGTTAGGAAACTGGATGAAAAAAAGATTGGAAAATACATTATTATTATTAGTCAACTGCTATATATTTATACAAAGTTTTCTATTTCAAAATGCCTTTTTTCTATGTAATTGGATTTTATTTTCAGCATATATGTGTTTTGGTAAACATAGTGTAAATATATTTATCATCTAAATACTTTCTGTACTGAAGCATGTAAATTCTTGTTTGAATCAAGATTTCCAGAACACTGGTGTGAAAATAAATTTGTTTAAGCTAGGCTGGTATGACAGGATAGCTTGAAAATTTTAGAATCACTAACTCTTAAGATTTATTGTTCTGTGTTCTATTTAACATTGGTTTCTGAAAAAAGAGACACAGAGATTTGTCATCAGATGAATTATTTTCAGTCCTGGAAAGCCATCTATTAGGAATTTGCTTGTTTTAATGTCTTAACAGGTCAGGTGCAATGAAAAACTTGGATCTACTTTGGTTTCCTTTGTGAGAACCTCAAACCCAGAGCATCTCTTATGCAGTCGGGTCTCTCCTTTGCATTTTCTAGTCTGATCCTGTTAGCTCTCCACTGTCTTCAGAATGTTCAGGCACAGTGCATATCTGTGAAGTAGTTGTGTTGGGGTAGATGAAATGATTTGGTAAGTGAGTTGACAAGAAAATAAAAACAACAATAACAACAACATGAATTTTCAAGGTTAAAGGCTGTCTTAGTTAGGGTTTCTATTGCTGAAATGAAACACCATGACCAAAAAGTAAGTTGGGGAGGAAAGTTTTTATTTGGCTTACATTTCCATATCACTCACTGTTCATCATCAAAGGAAGTCAGGACAGGAACCCAAATAGAGCAGGAGACTAGAGTTGGGAGCTGATGTAGAGGCCATGGAGGGGTGCTGCTTACTGCCTTGTTTCTCCTGTCTTGCTTACCCTGCTTTCTTATAGAACCCAGGACCACCAGTCCAGGAATGGCACCACCCACAATGGGTTTAGTCCTCTCCCATTGATCGCTAATTAAGAAAATGCCTTACAGTTGGATCTTATGGAAGCATTTTCTCAATTGAGGCTCCCTCCTTTCTGATGACTCTAGCTTGTGTCAAGTTGACATAAACCTAGCCAGTACAAAGGCAATCTAGGCTATGTCCCAACCATCACCTCGATTCATCATGTATTTTTCCATGGAATGCTCCAAAGCAATAGAAAAGTGATGCTAGCCTGCAGGGATGTTTTAGCTGATTACCATTAGCAGGCCATTGTAGTTTCAACATTATAAAGTGCATGATTATCACCCTCTATTTACTGAACTTTAATTTCCATTCTATATAATGATGGCAGAGTAATAATAATTACTATGAACTTCTCAGGAATATTTTTAATAATTAAAATGATTACATTCCAAGGAGTAATATAGATAGAAAATGCATAAAGATGTATTTAATGAATAATTTAATGTATCAGTTTTCATTGTCCTTGAAAAACAAATTAACAAGATGCAATGAACTTCAATTTATCATTTTAAGTGTTGTCTCTTGAAAGGCACCATAGTATTATCTTCAAGAACAAATATAAAAGATTAGGTACCATTCTATGTACCCAGCGATAGGATGCTTTCTTTTGTTTTTAAAGTCACAAAATTTATAATTGAATATAGAGTTCAAAAGATAAATTAAATAAAAAAATGTTGTTACATGGTGGAAGTTACCACTTTATGGACAGAATTCTTATTCTGAGACTATTCTAGGAAATATAAGCTCCCATTGTTAAGTAAGATTTTTTTCTGTTATGAATTGGTGTCATTTTATTTATACATTTATTTATATTGTACAACTTGAAAGAATTGTGAATCATCTAGGAGATGAGCTTCTGGGAATTCCTGTGGGGAATTATCCTAATCGCATTAGTTGAAGGGATAAGATCTGTCTACTGTGGGTGGCACCATTCCCTGGCTGGAATCTTGGAGAGAGGCAGCTGACTGCAGCAGCATGCATGCATTCATTCCTCTTTCTTTATTGGGGATGTGATGCAACCAGATACTTCCAACTCCTGCTACCTTGACTTCCCTGCTGCAACGGACTGTACCACTGTACCTCAACCTGTGAACTGATCTCAACTCTTTCTCCCTTAAGTTGCCTTTGTCAGCGTATGCCATCACAGCAACAGAAAAGAAACTAAGACAGTTAGTTCCTAAGTCAAGCCTATGGTGTAGCCAGTCTTTAGTGACATTTTCTGAAATATTATTTAGGGCATATATTTGGCTCTGTGTAAGAGATCCTCTTATTCACAATTACCTAGAAATTAGGAAGATGTATTTCTCTTGATTTATTAAGATCTTATCATTGGGGAATGGTCTGATTTTGGCATTCTCCCTATGCCTCAGGGGGTCATCAAGGGGCCCACTGTTTCTATATTGGGATCCCATCTTTCCTGCCTTGTCAGCCTCATTGGTGGTGTTCAACACAGCTGGCTCTTGTGTCCACAACACAGGCGTTGGCGTGAAAGCACAGTAGGGGCGTGGCGTATAGTCCTTCCTTCCAAAGCTGTGTCTTCAGGGTCATGCTTATCACTTCCTCTCTGCTGTGAGTTGGATGACTAGCCACCACAGACCCATATATAAATGCCTGGTCACCAAGGTGGCAGTATTGTGAAGTGCTGTGGGCCATGGTCGGGTGGGAATTAGTAGAAAGCCCTTCAGTTATTCTGTTTATACCTTGTAAGAGACTGTGGAACCTCAACTCTGTCTGTTTCTATGTCTTCAAACCTTTCATTCTTTCTCTCCCTCCTTCTGTCTCTCTCACACAATCATACATACTCTGTTCCTGGCTTGTGATCTTACCATTCTCTCCACCATATAGTCCTGACCTTATGTGCATCCTTCACTAGGCACTGACACAAAAGAGATGATATAATCTTGTACTTGAACCCCCAGAACTGTGCACCAAAAATACGTGTCTTATTTCATAAATAGCCTGTGTCAGGTATTTTATTACAGTGACTCATGTGAGATGAAGCACACATGTTCAAATCCCATTGGCTAGAACTCAGTCTCATGATATTCCTTGCTGCAAGTAAAATTGAAAAATAAGTTTTTTTTTTTCATGGCCATATCCCCAGGAAAAAATTGAAGGTCTCTTTTCAGTGCCAGAATAGAAAAAGGTACTGAAAAAAGTGGCTTCTATAGGAGCTGCATAGAGTGCAGGGTTACATCAGCTCATGGCCCAGCAGGGAAAGCATTATAACAGCTACTGTAATAGCTGGCCTTAGCATTCTATAAGCATGGGGATTTCTCTGTTCTTCCATTCTCTTCTGGCATTAGCCTCCAACTGTACTTTTAGGAACACTGTCTTACTTCTCTCTTCTTTAGTTCAGCAATCCTTTATCCTACTTTCAATGTCTCTCTTTTTGTCATTAGGGAGTCCATCAACCTATCTCTATTCTGTATGAGAAGAATGACTTCCACTCATACACCACAGAGGTCCATGTGACAGTCTAAACAAGTAAAGCAGTCCAGGCTTGCAATGGGGCTGTGACAGATTACAGGGTACATGCCCTGTCACTGAGGAAAAAAAAAACTGTACTGTACTCTGGGAATAATGACCATCCCACCTTCCAGGCCATGTGACTACATTTAATTTTTACATTAATTATCTGTGAGTCTGACTTCTCAAGGTTAACTTTCCCTGATCTTTAAGTGTTACTAAGTGACTCATACTTTTAAAAAAATAGTATGATGTGGCATGCAGTGTATTCTCATGGGCTTCCCTTGGGCAAGCATTTTACAAACCTGGCCTTAGACCAGGTGAGCATAGCTCATGGAGACTCATCTTTAAAGATGTCCACAGTTGATATTTTCTGAATAGACACTTCTCAGTCATTCAGTGACTGCAACTGTCTGCTTTTACCTGGTGGGATAGTGCCCTGATTTTCCACTGTGCTTCGTAATTCTCTAAGAGTTTCCATGCATGTTGGATTATTAACCTTAATACCAACTCCTGAAATTTGGCAGAATCCACCACTGTTTTTCTATGCAAGGAAATTAAAGCCACCCTTGCCTGAAAGGTAAAACAAAACAAAAAAAAATGTAAGAGGCAGAGGAGGATCAAGGAATGGCAGCTTCTGACTCTTTGCCCAGGGCACTTCCTTTTTGCTCCAGTCTTTTGACATCTGTGGATAGTTTAAATCTATGATATACTGTGAAATCTCAGTGGTAAAGCCCTCAAGAAGGACTTGAAAATCATTAAAAACTCATTTCAGTTTTCTGAGAAGCAAACATTATTACGCTATTTTGTAAAAAGAGGGAAGGGGATTTGGGCTCAATCATCAGGGGAATGTTGTCAGTTTCAAATTCTCTTTCTTGTCTTTGTGTTTATCAGTTTGACACTCTACTCTCTAGAATTGTATAGGATCACTGTTATTCTCTGTTGTGCTTCTAAATGTAGAATTTTCTTTGCCATGAGAAATCATTTTAACTACAATGTGAATGTCTAGTGTACAGTGACAGTTGTTGATCGAGGAAAGAGAAATTAAGACTTGGTTTTGCATATAGTAATTGTGGGAGGATTGTATGATCTGTGATAAATAATGTGAATATTCAGAAGATGTTTAAAAAAGGAAATTGATGTGTGCATATATACCAATGCCCCCCAAACTGAAGGATGCAGAAGAGATGTCTTCATCTGATTTTCCTTGTGAGTACATACAGAAAATAGTTTATTTTGTAAGTGTTCATATAGTGAGGGGAAAGAGTAGGAAGAATGAAAAGGTAAGGATTTATAAAGGGGCACTATTGAATTGGTCTCACTGTGGGCAATTATGGATCTTATCATTAGTGTATAGGATGCTCAAAATGATCTGTTCTAAGTTTGGCATGGGGATGCATTTGACCGTTGACTTCTATATCCCCCAGTTGGTTTGCAGATACCATGTGGGAGATCACTTCACAGTGGTGTCAGAGAAATTCTGGGGCACAGATGAAAAGCTACCAGAGGGAGCACAGACTTGACCTATGGAACCATACTGTGAGATAAAGACCACACAAAATGATCATGATTGGCAGAGCTGTAAGCAAAGGTGAAACCAAGCATCTGTTAGGCTGTGCAAAAGATACATCAGATGCAGTAGCTAGGAAATAAAACCAGGAGTCTCCTGATTAACTGCTTGTGTCTTTATTCTTATGCAGATATAGTATGTAATTCTAAATAACATGTTTTTTTTTTTACAGTTTCTTTATTTCTCAACATTATATCATTTCTATTTTATCCTAGTAACTTTTCTTGTTGCTGTGATAAAATGCCCCACAAAATCAGCTTAAGGAAGGGAGGATTTAATTGGCTCACAGTTTGAGAGTCTAGTGCATCCCAGCAGCAGGGGCTTGAGGCAGCCAGTCGGTCACATGGCATCCACAGTCAGGAAGCAGAGGGATGAATGCCTGAGCTCAGCTTGAGTTCTTCATTTTTTTTTTTTTTTTTTCAGTGCAGGAGCCTAGCCCATCCAATGAGGCTGCCCACAGTTGTGGTACCTTTCCCCACATCAGTTAATCTTACCTAGACAATCCTTCACAGCTATGCTAAGAGGTTTGTCTTTTAAGTAATTCTAGATCCTGTAAAGTTGGCAATAGTAATCACCACACACTGACTCCTCTAATTCATTATAATTTTCAGTTAATTTCTTGGTAACTATGTAGTTTTAAATATCAAATTTGTTATTTTATTAACTTCAGTAATTTAATGTCTTATTATTGTTTTGTCTGTATCAATGTTTTCTACATCATTCTCTATCTGCCTCTTTCAATTGATAGTTATAACATTATTTTTATAGAATCAGGGTTATTGTTTTTTGCATTGTTTTGTACCCTCAATTAAAAAATGTTTTATAGGGTTGGGGATTTAGCTCAGTGGTAGAGCGTTTGCCTAGCAAGCACAAGGCCCTGGGTTTGGTCCTCAGCTCTGGAAAAAAAAAAGAACAAAAAATCAAAATGAAACAAAAAAAATAAATAAAAAAAATGTTTTATAGTTTGATTATGATAGTTGATGACAGGCAGCATTTATATATTTTGCTTATGCAAAATTCTTCTGTATAAATTGGGGAAAATACTAGGAGTGTCTCTTTCCCAAATGATCCCAACTCATGGCCTTTCCTAACATGTAAAAGAACATTACAGTTTGTATATGAAATGTTCCCCTTAGGAGCATGGATTTGAATATTTGGTACCCAGGTGATGGTGTTATTTGGGCAGGTTGAAAACCTTTAGAAGCTGGGACCTAGTTGGAAAAACTGTATTCTTGAGGGCTTGGTCTTGAAGATTACAGCCTAGTATCACTACCTGTCTGATCTTTCTCTGCTTCTTGATGCACCCAGGTGTGAACAAGCAGCCTACACTCCTATCATCATGGAGAGTAGTTCACCTTCCCACCATGCCTTCTCTTCCATGATAGGCTATATCCTCTTGTCTTAGTTACTGTTCTACTGCTGTGAAGAGAGACCATGACCAATGAAACTTTTAAAAGGAAGCATTTAATTAGTGGTCTGCCTACAGTCTCTGAGTGTTAGTCCATAACCATACTGCCGAGTGTGGGGAGTGTGGCAGCATGCCAGCGTGACACTGGAGCAACAGCTAAGGGCTCATGTGATTTGCAAGTGGCAGAGATAGAGCAAGAGACTGAACCTGATGTGTGGGCTTTTGAAACTTCAAAGTCCACCACCAGTGACACACCTTCTCCAATGAGGCCATAACCACTCCAACAAGGCCACACCTACTCATTCTTCTCAAACAGTTCCACTAACTGAAGACCAGGCATTCAAATATATGAGCCTATGGGAAACATTCCCATTCAAACTACTATATTCTAGTCCTTGGCCACTGAAGGCTTATAGCCAGCCAGATCATAATGCAAAATGCATTCAGTCCAACTTCAAAAGTCCCCATAGTCTTTCACAGTCTCAACATTGTTTAAAAACCTTAAGTCCAAATCTCTTGTGAGACTGAATGCAATCTCTTAACCATTATCTCCTGTAAAATGAAAAAGCAGATCACATACTTCCAACATACAATGGCACAGTATATACATTACCATTCCAAAAGGGAGGAAAGATGTTTACTGCTTCAGTTGGCAGTGGAACTTGGGAGAATGAAGCCTAAAATGAGGTTGACTAAAGTCTTATGCAATAGCCAACTTTATTCAGAACATCAGACAATTTAAACCCCGAGAGTTCAGAAAGGTCACTGAGTAAAGTTCTTGTGAGTTCAAGCTATATGTAATCACAAGGACAAGCTGCACATGGCAAAATCACAATTTTTCCCTATAGGCATATAAACAAACAACAGTAGCCTGTTGTAATGAGTCATCTAAAGTAAACTCACTTCTATCCACTACACCTGGGACGAGCATGGAAGCACATTTCAAGAACAATTCTGAGTTTTCAAGAAACTGAGGTCACAAGACTCTTGTCTTGTTTTCTTGGAGTTTTCTTTTCTTTTTTTTTTTTTAAAGATTTATTTATTTATTAATGTATACAGTGTTCTGTCTGCCTGTATGTCTGCAGGCCAGAAGAGGGCACCAGATCTCGTTACAGATGGTTGTGAGTCACCATGTGGTTGCTGGGAATTGAACTCAGGACCTCTGAATGAACAGTCAGTGCTCTTAACCTCTGAGCCATCTCTCCAGCCCTTGGAGTTTTCTGATAAGCACTCAGAATTCCCCTTGCAGAACTCCATTCTTGACCCTTGTTCCAACAGAAAAGGAGCATAGTAAGGAAATACTGGACCAAAGCAAGAATGAAATCCAGCAGGGCACACTTCTGTGTCTATGTGTAGGATGTCAAAGGACTTAGATGGGTGCTCTCCTTCTTGCTTTGCTGTCTGTAACACACTTTTCTCTCTTGGTAGGTATTCAACACCTCTGGCATCTCCAACAAATCGTGGTTTCCAACACAATCCAGGCTTCACCTTCACACAATGACCTCTCTGGGCCTCCATGAAGGGACTCCCCTGTCACAAACCTGGCCTCAGTGGCTTTCCTTAACCATGGAAAAAGATCCCACAAGTGCTGGCTGTATTTGCATGTCCTCTATCCCACAACCTTGTTGCCGAAGCTACCAGGTTTTACTTATTGGGGCTGGAAGCTGACCCCCTCCTTGAATTACATTTGCAGAAGAATTTTCTGTTGTTTAGGACTAATAAACCTCTCAGCCCTTTTCTTTTCACAGGTGGCAGGATTAGCTGGGTGAGGTCTTGTCCTGAGGTTACCACCCCCTTTATTCCATTTAACATCAGGCTTTCCTTAAAACTTCTCATCTCTTTTAGCATAAGACCTGATTCCAACATTTTCTCTGCAAACTGTGCATTTAGTGTTTCTTTTTGCTCCATTTGTTCATTTTCACTGCAGATCTGTATTAAGAGTGACCACTAATAACCATGTGACAAAGTCAATAGTAGGCTGTCTTGAAATCTCCTTTGCCAAAGACCTTATTATAAAACTCTTCAATTTAGCTTCCAGAGTATTCCTTGGACATGAGTAGAAAGCAGCCACATTCTTTGCCAAAATATGACAAGAATGGTCTTCAATATTATAGTCCTCTGAAAACTCTTGATCTGGGCCTCCATAGGCCCACCCTCAGCACTACTCTCTTCAATCCTTCTGCTAGCATGGCCCATTAAGCTGCACTTAAAATGTCCAACCAGTTTTCTAGTCCAAAGACTCAAAGTCTTCTGTATTCTTCTTAACAACAGCACGATCAAGCCAGTCACAACAATCCTCCATTACCTGGTACCAACTTCTATATAAGCTACTGTTCTATTTCTGTGAAGAGACATTATGACCATGGCAACTTTTAAAAGAAATCATTTAATTGGGGACTTTCTTACAGTTTCAGATGGTTAGTTCATTTTCATCATGGAGGGAGACATGGTGGCAGGCAGGCATGGCACTGGCGCAGTAGCTAAGAACTCACATGATCTGAAATTTGCAGCCACAGATACAAACACATGGGGGAGAGAGAGAGGAGAGAGAGAGAGAGAGAGAGAGAGAGAGAGAGAGAGAGAGAGAAGCAGGGCTTGGTATGTGCTTTTGAAACTTTAAAGCCTACCACCAGTAAGCATCTGCTCCTACAAGGCCACACCTACTAATCCTTCCTAAATAGTTCTACAAACTGGGGACCAAGCATTCAAACATATGAGCCTCTGGGGGGGCATTATCACTTAAACCACCACACCCCTGTTAAGGTTACCTGAGCTAAGCAATCTTCCACGAAGCTGCTTCTGTAAAGTCTTTGGTCACAGCAATGAGAAAAGAAACTAATACAGAATGTTTGTAGTTTTCAAGGGTCAAATGACTTATCTTTCACACCATCAGACTCTGTATATGATGTCTTTTAGACTATGAGTGTGCATAGGCATATGTATTTTTTTCCTGGCATAGATAATGGCCTCCCATTTCCTAGTGTAAGGAGAAAATAAATGTCTTACACATTGACTTTCCACTGCTGCAACAAAAACGCTTGAGAAAATCATGTCAAAGGGGGAAAGATTCATTTTGGCTCAAGGCTTCAGTCCACAGTAGTGTGATTCCATTGTTTCTGATGGAAGGCAGAACATGACAGTGGAATTGTATGTCAAAGGAAAGTTGCTTGCCGCATGGCACTCAGAAAGCAAGGGTCAAGAATAAAGAGGGGTCGGCTTGTCTAGACAGCTTTATGCATGAAGGCAATGTCTGTGTGCAAATAATCTCTTCCCCAAAATCTCCTTAAAACCTCTTTGGATCTCCAGTATCTTTACCCTTGAATCTCTGACATTTAAAATACCTTACATTTAAATTTTTGATCTTTGCTTGAAAACTTCCCATCAGCCTAGATCTGTTAGTGCTTGGAAGCAATATTCTCAAAACACCACCTGACAGATGGCCCCAGAATTCTGCACTGGATGCTGTGGATTGATCACAGTCCTTGTGCTAAGTAAGTTATTAAAGACTAAAGACTGGAGATTGGATACTTTCTTCTTGGATTTGTTCTTCTTTGGTGCCCCTTTTTCCTGGGATGGAGGAGCTACAGACAGTTGTGAGCCACCTGGTTAGATACTTTCTTCTTGGATTTGTTCTTCTTTGGTGCCTTTTTTCCTGGTATGGAGGAGTTACAGACAGCTGTGAGCCACCTGGTGTGGGTGCTGGGAACCAAACTCAGGTGTTTTGGAAGAGTGGTATCTGCTCTTAATTGCTGAACCGCCTCCCTTGCCTCTACTTTTCAGTTTTTATACTAACAGTAAAATGCATGCTTGCTCCTGGTGAATCTGACTGGCACCTAGTTAGCTCCTTTAGTCCAAAGATTTATGGATCTTGGTGATTTCAGATCTTTTTCTTCCTCCCCTATTCTTTTTTCTTTCTTATAAAAAATATAGTGTAGAGCCAATACTTGGATAACTGTCAGAACACAGTTCAAAAATGGACTTGTGTGAGGGGAATTCTGAGTGCTTGTGAGAAAACTCCAAGGAAACAAGAATCTTATGACCTCAGCTTCTTCAAAATGTGGAATTGTTCTTGGAACCTGTTTTTGAGCTCTTCTGAGCTGTAGCGAATAGGAGTGAGTTGACTCCAGCTGTTGTTTTTCAGACGCCTCTGGAAAAACATGTTTCTGTCACGTGCAGCTTGTCTTGTGATTGTACACTTTATTCAAGTGATTCTTCTTAATCCTCAGAGTATAAATTGTCTGATGCTCTGAATAAAGTTGGCTATTGCATGAGGCTTTAGTCTGCCTCAGTTTTAGGCTCCACACTCCCAGGTTCATGCCAGCAACTAGAGCAGTGAACAGTCAACCAGCCATAGTGTTCCCAGTTGGGTTATGCAATCTGTCAGGAGATGGTTTGTTTGATGTATTTTCTTGGACTAAGAATCATTACCATGGGTTGCCTATGTGTAGGTAATGTAGGAAAGTGTGTTGACATTGTGTATAGTTGTCGTCCTTAGTCTCTTTCTCATTTCTGCTGCTATTCCTGGGTTCTTCAGAGATGAGCAATAACGATTGAATCCTACCCTTTTTAGAGCTTCTGCTAAAACATACTCTTTACTTCAGTCTCTTTTCAATAGTCAACATGCTTTTTCTTCAGTTTCTGTTGTCAAAAGAAATTTAACTTGGGGCTGGAGAGATGGCTCAGAACTTATGAATTGGTACTGGTCTTGCAGAGGACGACAGTTCAGTTCCCAGCACCCACAACAGATGATGGATGATTCACAATGGCCCATAATTCCAGTTCTAAGGGACCTGCTGCCCTCTTCTGGACTCCACTGGCACCTGCATACACATTTGCACATACCCCCATCTTAGTTAGGGTTTCTATTGCTGTGAAGAGACACCATGACCATAGCAACTCTTATAAAGGAAAATATTAATTGGGGTGGCTTGCTTACGGTTCAGAGGTTCAGTCCATTATCATTCTGGGACATGGCAGAGTACAGGCAGACAGGGTGCTGTAGCTGTAGCTGAGAGTCCTATATCTTGAAGGCAGCAGAAAGTCAACTGAGACACTGGGTGGTGTCCTGAGCATAGGAAACCTCAAAGCCAGTCCTCACAGTGACACACGTCCTCCAACTGGGCCTTACCCACTCCAGCAAAGCCACACCTCCTGATAGTATCACTCCCTATAGGATTATGGGAGCCAATTGTATTCAGACTACCACATTGCCTAACTGCACACTATAGGCATAACTAAAAATAAAACAAATCTCTTTTTTAAAAATTTAACCCTTTAGCCTGCTTGTGGTTCTGTTCCTACATATTTCTCTTCGCTTGCTTGGTTTAATTCCATCTTCTAGTCCTTTGAGTTTATTTTGATGACATCTCCTGGGGAAGCTTCAATAGCATTGAATTTTATTTTTCTTCAAATATCTTAATACAAACCTAAGCCTAAATTCTGTATTTAAGGTTTGGCTTTGATAACTTAGATTTTTATAGTATATTTTCATTTTAACTTAATAATGGAGACATCAGTATTCACTCCTGAGAGAAAGAAAGGTAGTATTTGCAAAAGTAATCAATATTTTTTTCTAATTTTTCCCTTTCCATACATATTGTATTAAAAACTTTTCTCTCTCTCACTTGAAAATTTTAGTATTCTTATCACATATGGGGAAATTTTTGATTTATGAGTTCAGTGTACAAGGATAGAATAATGTAAAATTAAATGGCAACGTTGTATAAAAGTTGCTGTTATGTGGCGGGGCTGCTTTTCTGTCAGTTGGGAGACTTGTGTAGATAATAATTTGCCATCAGTGATTTAGCCTGCATAAAACACATCAATCCTTTTTATTATATTTTGTGAGCCTTGACACTTATGATAATTTCTCCATCTATACTTAAAACTCTTATGATTGCATTATGAAAGTGGAGTTTTTGCCCTTGTTGTCTTATCTCATTAACATGTGTTTATCATATATTTCAGGCTAATTACCATTTTAGAATAATGTATGCAACATTAAATGGATTGTCTGGTTTTAAAAGGTGTCAAGAAAAAGGGAGCAGCTTTCACCCCTCCCATCCCTAATCCCCATTCCTTCCAAAGACTACAAAGACGTTTTGATTTCTTGATACTTGGGTCAATTGGATAATGGCAAGGATATTCGACCCCCTCCTGTGTGTTCACAGTTGGTCCTGGACGGCTAAAGAAATGATGAGAACACATTTGTACAGCATCCTCATTTTCAATGTCTCTGTTTGTTGTCCATCAATCAGTGTTAGGGTTTCTGAGCTGAGGAGAGGACTTCATCCTAATTGATATTTATATGGAAGGGGAGAATCTGTTTTTTCATCATCTTTTGGAGTGAGAGTTTGCTGTGACAGTACAATTTAGGGAAAGGGTCTTTGAGTTTCTAATGTTAAGTACTATGATTAGATGTACTTCTGTTTGGTTCTTGTACAAACAATTAAAACAATCTTTTCATTTGTAAATATAGATGAATTGGCAAGGTAAGGTTCTATGCTGTCACTCAAGGGGAATATGAACTTCTGGAAAATACCTTTCTGAACTGTCAAAAAAAAAAAAACCTTAAAATGTAAACCTGCAAAGTAATTCTCTATGTAATTTAACTATTGTCTGTTGTGTTGTTGGCATTTATAATTTGTTAGATTGTAATGGGTAAGAAATAAACTTTAATGTGCTTTTTGTTCTTTGTAGGTGTTTTTGTTTTTGCTGTTGCTATACTTTGATTTCCATTTAAAATCTTGGATTAGTTTATTGAGAAAAATAAATCAGAGGATAAATTCAGAATGCACTATAGACTTGAACTATAATTCTGACACTCACTATTTGGAGTAGAGAGAACAATTTAAAAATAATGATCTATCCATTACATAAAGAATTCCTCCAACTTAAAATATCAGCTTGCTAGTTAGGTCATATTTAACAATTACATTCACTGTATCATTTTAATTTTTTTCCTTGCCATAGCAAGGGTTTATTCAATACACAGTAAATATTTGCAAGTGATTCCCATTAATCTCGGAAAGAGTTCCAGAGGAAATTTGTTGAAGAAAGTCACAATACTATTTCTTTTTGTAAAACTTTACAACAGGTATGAAACTTTATAATTTAATGATCTTTAAATAAGATGAAGAATGAGAATGATGGAGACTGGAGGAGATGACCCAGAAGATGAAGTGTTTGCCATGGAAGCACTAGGGCTTGGGTATGATCTTTAGAAGTCACAGAAAAAGTTGGGGTGTGGTGCATGCATTTAAGATCTCAGTGCTAAGAAGTGGAAACAGATGGATCT
This sequence comes from Peromyscus attwateri, assembly GCA_902168425.1. Taxonomy (NCBI): domain Eukaryota; kingdom Metazoa; phylum Chordata; class Mammalia; order Rodentia; family Cricetidae; genus Peromyscus; species Peromyscus attwateri. The sequence continues at coordinate 30,658 of CABHPP010140359.1, forward strand.
TTGGAGTTTGGGGGTCAGCCAGCCTAATACAATTGGTGAACCCCAAGTCCCACTGAGAGACTCTGGCTCAAGAAACAATGTGGACAGTTCTTGAGGAATGAATCTTGAAGTTAACCTCTGACCACCAGATGAATATGCACATGTGTACATGGGTATACACACACACACACACACACACACACATTATAAAAAATAATGAGGATGATAGATGAAGTATGTATGCCCCAGATTTCTACTGAAGGCAACCTCTATGCTCAGAACTGTGTTAGTTACTGGCAATAGGAAGGCTTTGTAGTACCTAGTCTCCCCAAATCTATATCCAGTAGAGCAGAGATGAATAGAGACAAATAAACAAACATAATAAAAACATTATAAGCAAGATGATGAAAATAAAGAACTACTGATATTCACTAATGTGGCAGTGTGCCCCTGTGCTGAGGTACAGTCATTGAAGAAAGGCCATCTAAACAGATGGTGTTTATGCTAAGATAGGAGGATTGAGAAGGCTTAGTCATGCCACAGGCATACTCTAGTGGTGGGGGCAGGACTGAGCTGCAGTTCTAATGAGACTGACTGGAAGCTCCCTTAACCATCAGCTGTGAGCACATGGGAGAGGATGGGGAGTTCATGAGACAGGCTTTGGGGACAGTGCATATAAATCAGTAGACAATGGCTAGTCATACATGAGAACATAAATGATCCACTGTCTGCAGTATCTACTCAGGCAGTCGGTCACTGACCCAGAATCACAGCTTGGGAACCAACCTGCAATAAGCCAACATTGCAAGAGTAAGATTGCTATTTCTTTTTTCTCTTTTATTGAAAATAGATTTTTTTCATACAGTATATCCTGATTATGGTTTCCTTTCCTCTACTCCTCCAGTTCCTCCCCACCTCCCCTCCCATCCAGACCCAGTCCCTTTTTGTCTCCCCTTAGAAAACAAACAGGCATCTAAGGGATAATAATAAACTAAAATAGTTAAATAGGAGAAAACAGAAACAAAGACATTGGAATAGGACAAGACAAACAAACAGGAGGAGAAGAGCCCAAGAAACAGATATAGATGCAGAGATCCACTTGTTTGCACACTCAGGAATCCCATAAAAACACAAAACCAGAAGCCACTGTATTTATCAACCAATCAGAGCAACACATATTCACAGCATACAAAACATCCCACAGCATATATGCAAAGAACATGTAGGGTAAAACAAAAAAATAAAAAATTAAAAAAGATAACAAAAACAACCAACAACACAAAAACTGCCCGGACAGGTCGTTATAGGACAAGGAACTTCCAAAGGTGCAGATTGTTATTTCTAATGAAAATCCAGGAAGCTGAACAGGAACTGGCAACAGCTGGGGAACCATGGCTAGAATTTGATCAACAAGCAGACAATTTCCATGGTTTTTGTTCCTATTTTCAACGTAAGCGCAAACGTGTACTGCTTACCAGTCATACAGGACACCCTCTTTTGCTAGCCTGCTTTCAGCCTCGCTGTCCCAACAGCCACTAATCAGCAGGTACCCGATGACTTCCTTCTTTTTCCACTGCAAACTTTGCTTTTCTCTGCCTGCCCTTGTGTGCCTGTCAAACACAAGTGATGGCTGTTCCTTTGCTACGGAGAGCTCCAAGTGAATACCCCATGTGTGTCTCCTTTGATTGGTCTTTTTATACACTAGATGTGACAGCAAGGGAGCTGCAGTTTGTCCTGAGTGCCACAGAAGTCCTGGAAGGGTGGTAAAGCACTCTCTCTCTCTCTCTCTCTCTCTCTCTCTCTCTCTCTCTCTCTCTCGTGTGTTTGATAATTTTTAACAATATCTTAAGACACTTTGCACAGTTATGCTCAAAACGGATTAGGATGGGGCAGCAGAAGAAATGGACAGACCAGATGCGAGGCCACTGTAGTGGTTTGTGTGGAAAAAAAGATTTGCCAATGACCGTGACAGCAGCAGAAGTGGAGAAACTGGATGGATTTAAAGCGTGCGTAATTGAGGAAAAATTATCTATAGGAATAGAAACAAAATATGAGTTACTTCTGGATGTTTTTCTATACTTTGAAATGTCTGTTTAAGCCAGCCACAGTTAGAAAGTGGTGGGGGACCCTACATCTGAGACCCTACACCTGCCTGCACAGGAAGTGGAAACTTAGGACCTTTAGATTTCTGTTGTAATCAAAGTTTTAGTTTTTAAAACACATATTTACTTGTGTGTATGTGTGCAGGCTTGTGCACTATGATCATGGGGAGGTCAGAGAGTAAGTTTTAGTAATTAGTTCTCTCCATTCACACATGGGTCCCAGGCATCCAGCTCAGGTGGTCAGGCATGGCAGCAAGCAAATACTCTTACTTTGCTGAGATACCTTATTGGCCATGCCTGGTGTAATCACGTATTCACTTCCTCAGCATGCCCCTTGTCCCAGTCCTTTGTTGGGAAGTATTTTTGAGCTTTCTTCTGCTTCCCTTGTAGTAACAACTCCCGAAGCATGCCGAATCTGGAGTTCTCCGTGGACTGAGTCTTGGTTTAGGATTTCAGCTTGAATCAGTACACCAGCCTCTTTTTGGTGTAACCAGTATTTCAAATCTTGGCTTTAAAGCAGTGGTTCTCAATGTATGTGTTGCGACCCCCATGGGGGGGTCACATATCAAATATCCTTCTTATCAGATATTTAGATTACAATTCAACAGTAGCAAAATCACAGTTATGAAGTAGCAATGCTATAATTTTACGGTTGTAGGGTCACCACAACACAAGGAACTAACTATATTAAAAGGTGACAGCATTAGGAGGGTTGAGAACCACTGCTTAAAGCATCCTTGTTAAATATGTGTAAGAAAGCAGTAACAGAGAGTCAAACTCCTAAACCTGTTTTCTCTGCCAAGATTTAAAATAAATATGATTCCATTGGTCCACATGTCGGTTTTTATGCCAGTACCAAGCTGTTTTTATTACTGTAGCTCTATAGTAGAGCTTGAAGTCAGGGATCGTGATGCCTCCAGAGGTTGTTTTATTGTACAGGATTCTTTTGGCTATCCTGGGTTTTTTGTTTTTCCATATAAAGTTGAGTATTGTTCTTTCCAGGTCTGTGAAGAATTGTGTTGGGATTTTGATTGGGATTGCATTGAATATATAGATTGCTTTTGGTAAGATTGCCACTTTTACTATGTTAATTCTACCTATCCATGAGCATGGGAATTCTTTCCATTTTCTGATATCTTCTTCCATTTCTTTCTTTAGAGACTTAAAGTTCTTATCATACAGGTCCTTCACTTGCTTAGTTAGAGTTACCCCAAGATATATTATTTGTGACTATTGTAAAGGGTGATGTTTCTCTGATTTCTTTCTCAGCCCATTTATCATTTGCATATAGGAGGGCTACTGATTTTTTTGAGTTAATCTTGTATCCTGCCACCTTTCTGAAGGAGTTTATCAGCTGTAGGAATTCCCTGGTAGAATTTTTGGGGTTACTGACCCTGGGAGGGACACAGGGATCGCCCAGCGAAGTAGAAGTGGATGGGATCTGTATGAGCGGGCTGGGGGTGGGGAGGTGGTGGAGGGCAAGGAATGGGGGGTGAGAACATAGGGAAATGGGTGGGTTGAGCTGGAGCAGGGATGGAGTGGGAGAGCAGGGAGGGAGACACCGTGATAGATGAGGACATCATGGGAGTGGGAAGAGGCAGGGTACCGGGGAAGCTCTCAGGAATCCACAGGGATGACCCCACCTTGGACTGCTGGCAGTGATCGAAGGGGATGCCTGGACTAGTCTACTCTGGTGACCGGTCTAGTGAATACCCTAACTGTCATCATAGAGCCTTTATCCAGTGAGTGATGGAGGCAGATACAGGGATCCGCAGCTGGGCACCAGGATAAGCTCCAGGAATCCAGTCAATGGGAGAGAGGAGGGATTTTGTGGGCAGGGGATGTTGAGATCATGATGGGAAGACTTGCAGAGATGACTGGCCACACTGGTGGAGACCCATGAACTGTGGCTGTGGAGCCCCCATGGGACTGGACTAGGCCCTCTGGATATGGGAGACAGTTGTTTAGCCTGAACTGTTTGGGGGACACCCGGATTGGGGGGATTGGGATCCATCCCTGGCATGGGCAGGCTTTTGGGAGCCTGGTGCCTGTGGTGTGGCACCTTGCACAGCCTTGGTGCAGCGGGGAGGGGCTTGGACCTGCCTCACTTGGTGTACCTAGCTCTGCTGACTCCCCATGGGAGACCTTGATTTGGAGGATGTGGGAAAGCAGGGTGGCTTGGGAGGGAGGGCTAGGGGGTAGGAGGAGGGAGGAGGAGGTAGGATCTGTGGGTGGTATATAGGGTGAGTAGAAAATTTCTTAAAAATAAAATAAAATAAATATGACTTAAAACCTAGAACCAAGAAGAACCCTCTTCTGTATTTTTGCAAGTAGCTAAATTTATGATGCTCATTTATCCAATTTGTCCTGAAAAGGAGGCATACACACACACACACACACACACACACACACACACACACACACACATACACACACACACACACGCATACATACATACATACATACATACAGTATATATAATAAAGATAAGTGAGTGAAAGGGAAATAGGGAAGACCCTGAGAAAAACCAAATGGTATTTTACTAAAGACAATGTGGAGTTGCTTCTCTGGAAGAAGATGGGAGCATGATCAGAATTAGATCAGGCAGGAAATACTGAGTAGGTTAACTGAGAAGTGCATATAGCATAGAATACACTCAGCAATTGAAATAATATCCACAGAACATCAAGAAAGGATGGTCTTCAAGCCTTATCTGTGGGGTACAAATAAAAGCTGGGAGATGATTTCACACCTCCCGATGTGAGTGAAACAAAAAATACTGAGAATATTCAATGTTGGGGGGTCCTGAAGTGACCAGAACTCTTACCATGCTGGCTGGTGTGGTGAAATATTGTGTACCCCAACGAACCTTACGTTGGGATCAAAGGACAGAGCCAGCCACTAAATTAGACATAGAGATCAAGCAGTGGTGGCACACACCTTTAATCCCAGAAAATAATATGGCAGGACACAGAAAGGTATATAAGGTGTGAAGAAACAGGAACTCGCTCTCTTGAGGCTGAGGATTTCGTACAGGTAAGAACTAGTGGCTGGCTGTTCTGCTTCTCTGATCATTTAGCTTTCACTCCAATATCTGGCTCTGGGATTTTTATTATAAGACCTTTTAAGATTCATGTTATAGGCTGGATATGAAATCATGTGGGCACTTGAGAAATATGTAGATTCTTAGAAAACGAAGTATGTGTTCATCTAATGACCTAGAAATGTACATCCACAGAAGGACTTGCACAGAAGGTTCATAGAATCTTAAAAATCTGAAACCTGTCTGAGTATCATCTATAGGGTTGAGTTAAAGGAGCTGTAGCATATTAATACAATGAAATACTATTTGATAAAAAGATACTATGAATGATCAAAATCATGAATGAATTATTAAAATATCAGATTGAGCCAAAGAAGCAAGACACAAAAAAGTATACATTACATGATTCAACTTACATGGAATCTGCATGTAAGTAATGGTATCCTTTGGTTATAAAAATAATAAGTTGATGCCCATGAGGGATCAGTGAGGGAAATGGACTAGAAAGGAGACATGAGGGAGCTTTTTCAGAATAGTAGTTTTGTTTTATATTTGGATTTAACTCTTTGAACTATAAGTTTATAAAAGTGGTAAAAATTGTCCTGAGTTGGACTCTAAATAGATATAAAATATCTCATTATAATGAGACATTATATAACTAAAATAAATTTGGAAAAATATTTTAGAAGAAATTTGACTGGCATATGTTAAAAATGCTATTATGTTGTCAATATATAAGAGAGCTAAACTTTTGCACACATAGTATCCACTAAGCCTGGAACATGCAAAACAGACGGAAGGGAATGAGGAGAGGACATTTCTCCTACTGTTAATCTCCCGGATTAACGCGGTTGCTCAGAATTAGGGATGACTGTTAAGCATGATTATGACTAGTTAGTTTAAACACTGTCAAATCAAAAGTAAAGAGAATACTTTTATACTTTGAGTATGTTATTTAAACTTTCAACCAATAAATAAATGGTCACTCATTTTCTGGATGGATATAGACTTTTGTTTGCCTGTTGTTTTTTTTTTATTTATATTTAATCATTCATTCCTTGATTTTTTCATTTTTGTGTGTGTATGTATGTATGTGGGGGGTATGCATGTGTGTGAAGATTAGATGATAATTTGAGGGAATAAGTTCTTTCATTTTATAATGTGTGTCCCAGGAATCGAACTCAGGTTGCTGAGCTTGGCTGCAAGCACCTTTACTGGCTGAGCCCTCTTGTTGGTCTTGATTGTTTTCAAGCTCTTTGAAGTGCATTTTTTTTGTTTGCTTTGCTTTAATTTTATTTTTTTTATAATTCCCCCTTCTAACAATTTTGGATTCTTCAGCAAGGGTTTTTAAAAATATTTGAAAATGGTTTGAGTCCAGAGAATTATGGTTAAAATTTATTATACCCATACCTAATTCAACAGCAAATTTAATTACTTTTATCAAGTCTTTCCAAAGAATCCAAATTACTTTTACAGACTCAATAACTGTCTTTTCTTTCATACTCATATTTTTGTAGTTTATGTGACATTTAATTACATTTTATAAACATATTAGTAGGTACAAATGGCATAAACAGGCTTCTGAATAAATAATCTTATCTGAATCCTGGTAACCATCCTGGCATACAAATCAACCCAGGAGAAGAAATGCTACAGATACCTGAGATGGGCTCCTCAGCCACACAGGATTCCACATCTTCTCTCTAACTCCTGGACACAAGTTTTGCAGACAAAATGGAGACTGTTGAATCACTTATTAAGTCTGGCAAGCGGCCACAGTTAGGATAACATCTTCTGTATTTTCCCCAGTAATTATGTCTACTTTTGATAAGAAAAAAAAAACCAAGCTCTTTTAAAGTTTATATAATAAACAACTAGAAAGTTAATATATGCAGACCAATTTTCAGAATGACTCCGTGTTCTGAGTGCATGTTTGATAAATTCTGGGAAAGGGATCTGCACAAAGAACGGCTGGCAAATTCACTGGAACCTTGGTTCAGACACTTCCTGGAAAGAATATTGGATTGTATCCCCAAAGGTAGCTTGAAATAATGTCCTGAAACATGAAAACAAATACTTAGCCTGAGACAATTTGTTAAAGTTTCCCTCTGTGGGCCATTGCACATGGGAACGTACCAGGAAGTTAGAAACAATGTGTGATAGAAAGGGAACAGGTTTGGCGTCAAGTGATCAAGGCCAGCAGATGAACTTTCCTAGTTCACGTGCTTCACTGCTTCAGAGCCCACTTCATTCCACCCCGACTCATGGATAGATTCCGATTTGCCTAAACCAATCATTTCTTTCATTTGAAACCTCATCAGAGGAGTCTAGACATTTTACGTTGTAATGTGATGATACCATCTACAAATGCGGTGGGCTGAATTCATATATCCTGGGATGCATGTAGCTTGAGGGTCACAGGTTAGACACAAGGTAACACTGCATACTAACC